>VJMY01000336.1:0-81019 GCA_009869795.1 Neelides sp. FZ-2019
GCCCTTCCGTTTGATGGACAAATACAGCCGATTTGATGGTAAATGCATTTTTTCTTATTTATAAACTACTTTTTAAGAAACTGTGCTAAAACATTTTAATTCAACGTTAAATAATTGTCTAGCATTAAATGGAAAGCACCGCGGTCATAATCATTACGAATCATCAATGATGAGCTCAGATTTGGAAACAACAACATTTCTTGAATCAGAAGATGATGCTTCTTCAAGAATAACTGCAACTACTGGTAAAATGACATTTTTCATGTAACTAAATAGTTTATTCTACATTATGAGTTTTTTAAATTTAATTTTCCTTTTTTCAATAGAACACAGCAGCGTTTCAAGAGTCATCGCAAGGCAGCAAGCTCAAAGGAGAAGACGGCGCAAGCACAGACACCCACCAATGTCACGCACGTCGAGCTTCTCTTCAATTACTGATTCTTCAATGAGCCTCAATATCATCACTGTTACACTCAACATGAGCCAGGACGACAGCGGGCCGAACTTCCTTGGGATTTCCATCATCGGGGAGAATAATAAAGGCGGCGATGGAGGAATTCATGTCGGGTCAATCATGAAGGGAGGAGCTGTAGCCAAAGACGGCCGAATCGAACCCGGAGATATGATTGTGCAAGTGAATGACATGAACTTTGAAAACATGTCGAACGATGAAGCGGTACGTTTAAAGTCAATCCAATTATTGATACTTTACACATTTTTTGTAATTTGTTACAAAACATTATATATAAGTTAAGAAAATGAAAATGATATCCTTAAGTACTATAAAAATTCTCTACAGGTGAAAGTTTTAAGAGACGTCGTTCAGAAACCTGGGCCGATCAAGCTGGTTATTGCAAAATGTTGGGATCCGAATCCTAAAGGGTATTTTACCATCCCGAGGACTGAACCAGTTCGACCTATTGATCCTGGAGCATGGGTAGCTCATACAACTGCAGCTATTGGGGATTATCCTCCAAGACCGCCATCGGTCACGACGATAACATCAACGAGCTCTTCTATTTCAAGTCTTCCTGAAACTGAAAGTAATTGTAATCAGAATCATGAGTTATAAATATTAACTTTCAATGGAATAAGCTGTTAATTGAAGTTAATGGAGATAATTATTAAATTAACTATTAGTATTTATATTAATATATTGTCAATATGTTGCAGGGACAGTCGAGGAAGCTGTAATAAGGCTAACGACCAATTCACCAATGGCACTTATTGTTCGAGAAATGCAAAAACCAGATTCTGGGCTTGAAATAAGAGACAGAAATTGGTTGAAAATTACAATTCCTAATGCATTCATAGGTTTGATTCTTCAGCAATATTTGTTTATTAATCATGTTTTTACGGGCCTTTTACGATTAATAATCTGATAATTATTAACTATTTATTTCCTTAATTTTATAGGAGCTGAAATTGTCGAATGGCTTTTAAGCCACGTTGAAGGCTTCACAGAGAGACGAGAAGCAAGAAAATTCGCGTCTTCATTATTAAAGTCAGGGTTCATTCGTCATACAGTGAATAAACTTACTTTTTCCGAACAATGTTACTACGTCTTCGGCGAGCTCGTCTCTTCCCTCGCTGCCATGAATATTCGAGACGAAGATCAGAATCCTTGTTCAGTCTCAGAAGTCTTAGGTCCGCTACCTCCTCCTTCTTCTGCCACATGTTGGAGCAATCCGTACTCGTCAACGGCCATTGGCCCGCCCATTTATGCCCCAATGCCATACATGAGCACTGGGGGTTATGAGAGCAATGCATATAGTTATCCTCAAGAGTCAAGTCTTCACAGTGGATCAGGTAATTACCAATTTCAATTTATTTTAACAATAATTGTGAGCAAGTCCAATTTTTATTGAAATCTAATTTAATGATGATTAAATAGGAGGGAGCAGCAATGACACGGTTGGGTCACGTCGTGAACGTCAGCTTCTCGTGCGGGATAATCACAGCCATGGGATGCCGCTTGGATTTGCCGGTCCGTTGGAGCTCCGATCAAATGAATCTGATTCTGAATCTCAAAGATCCAAGAAGTCTGGCTCAAGTGTACTGATTCCTCGACCAGCAATGCAAGGCCAAGGGAACGGAATGAGCTCCAATGGAATGGTCACGATGGGAGTTGGGACCAACAACGGACCAGCTTACTCCAATGGAGACATTCTGGCCATCCACAACAACCAGAACTTCAGAGCCAATAATCAACCGAATAATCCTGGAGAATTTTTTGTAGATGTTATGTAAGCTTTTTTCTCCTTCGTCTTCAGTGAACAGTGCTTATTACATTATTGAAAGTACTTTTTGCAGAAATAATATATCTAAGGGGTTTACATTGATTATTTGTTAATCATGAAATGAAAAATAAGTTCAAGTTGTATCAAAACACTTCGTAGTATGCAACATGTCTTCTTTCACGAATTCCTATACATACAAATAATTAAACGAAAATGTATTGAATTATTTAACAAATTATGTCAGTCATTCAATTATATTAACATTTAATTTATTATATAAATACACTATATTGTGCAATTTTATCATTTTAATCATTTTTACAACCATTAACGAATGAGTCTTTTTAGAGTGTGTTATGAGCAGAATGACAATTTCCTAATGTAGTAGCAAACTTTATTGAAAATATACAACGTTTAACTAACATTTAAAGTTTAAATTTTTAATATATTATGTTAAACTAATTTCTTTGTTTTTTATATTGTATAAAAGTGAATTATTTAGTAATATTTTTAGCTGATTAGAATTATGTAATTTAACATTGTGCGTTGACATTAACAAAAGTTAGATTCATTTATTTCATAGAAAATAGAAGTAATGTAATCACGATTTGAAAACTTTATAAATTAATTTCATGATGCTTTTAAATCAACAAACTATTTGACATTTTATATTACAAATAACCTATGAATCTAAAATCTTAAAGAGTGAAATGATCATAAATTACAAACTGCTTAACTTTCCAAACTAACTTTACTACTTTGATATAACTTTTCATACATTTTCACCTTAATATGTTTTACTAGGTATACAACCTTTTTAAGTCTCTCTCTTTCTGCGGTAGTATGCTAAATTATTATTATTACAATTGTCCTATTAAATGACTAAAATAATGCCATTGTAATTTGTATACACATTTTGCAATTTATACTTAAGAATACAAGATGTAAAGACAGTGAGGTCCTCTTATAGTGTACATGTGTATGGAATGTGCAAAATAAATAGAAAATAAACCGATCGTTTTAAAACTTTACAAATTTTTACTTGATTTAATTAGTAATTGAATATAAAGGTAAATTATCATTTTTCCATGCTTGAGATACAAGTTTAATTATTAATAATTTTTATATGCATATTAATTTTCTTCCTCCTCCTCATTCACAATATTCTCAAAAAGTTCAGGGAATGTGAGCTCAATTTTTCTTGAAATGGAATCCAAATCAAGGAATCTCCCAGCTATTGCTCCTTCCAACGAATTAACACAAATTGCCGTAACCCCTTTAAAAATTACAGCAATCTTTTACATTTTGTAACTCGATGTAAGTATTTATAAATGGAATGCATGAAAATTGAAAAATTATGATTTTTTCACTATTTTTCTGCTTACTCAAAAGTCTGTAATAACGCTCTTCAGAAATTTCCAAATAGTTTTTGAGGTACTTGACTTTCTCATCGAGATTAGCGTTGGCATCTGGAGGCATGCAATTTACAAGAGTCCTTATGGTCTTCTCAAGCGAATTTTTACAAGAAAGAGTTCTCTCGTTGGGATCTTCGTCGTCCTCGCCTTTCCTTTCATTTTCCTCTCTTTCTTTCTCCTCGGCAAGACTGCAGTAATTGTACATTAAGTTCAAGTAGCAGTTGTCTTTGGTCAATGGCGGATTCATCTCAAAGTACTTTTTGAAGCAAATTGAGATTTGGCCCTTTAAATTCTCTTTCCAAGGATCCTATCAAGAATAATAATTCATTTCGAGTTTCAGTAATAAATATTTTCTTAAATTCATCGTGACTTACAATTACAAGGAATTACAATTTAACATTATTATTAGTAGTAAATTAAAAGTTATCTTAAAGAAGACGTATGAGTACAGTAAATAAATTGGCATATTTGGGGTGAGATTGAGGTTCGATGACCAACGGCATTGCAAATAAATTGAGCAGAGCTTCGTCTCTTTGAAACTCAAGCTTTGAGTGAAAGTATTTCCCAAGCGAAACCATCGCTGAGCTCCGATCTTCGTCTGAAGACTTTGGCGTCCGGAACACGATAATTGACCTGAAAACTCTGACAAAGAGTGTGAGCTTGATGAAATCATCAATGGAGTCGATCGTCGGGTCAATTCCTGATATGAACTTTTCCCAGATCTAACAAATGTAAAAATACATGATTCACTCGTATTCTCATACACTTAAAACGACCTCGTATAATGTTATCGAAACTGTGTAGGATATAATTTGTCCTAATCCTATAGAATTTGAAAAGCTAGCTTTATTATAGGCTGAAAACCATTGATTTTTATTCCAAATTGAATAAGATTGATTATAACGAATGAGTTAATAACCTCCCATAGACTTTCTCCTTCTTCTAAATCAAAATATTTCATAAACTCATCAGCTTCTTTCTGTGTAAAAATGATTCTCTTGGGTTTTAAAAGATCTTCAGGGAGTGGAAGCCCTTTCTTTCGGCATTCATCTTTTATGACTTTGAACGAATCTTCGAGACCGTTTAATTCAATAAACTATATAGTGTAAAAATTAAACATTATTTAGGCATATCTGTAAATGGCATATAACTAATTGTAACTAACTTTAAATAAACATTTTTTACGAATTTGTAAAACTAAAAATAAGTTCAGAGTCCATCCATTTAAAATACGGTGAGAGTAGAATGATATAAATAAAGGCATTATGATAAAAAAAACCTGTAAAACAACTCCATTGAGAACTCTGAGAGTTTCTTCTTCAGGTTCAGGTGGAACGGAGGATAAACAAGTATCTGACTCGGAGTTGGTGGCAATAGATTCGATTTCTGATATAAGTGAAATTCCTGCTTGATCTGTTAAGTTCTCGAAGTGTTCAGACAAAGATTCTTCTTCTTTCGCAAACATGATGAAAAAAGGAATAAAAACTGGATGTGTCGATTAAAAATTAAATCAAGTTTACAAGGCTGTTTAAATAAATTAATCGAATTATCTGGTAAGTTATTCTTTTGTCTAAAGCTAAATATATTATTGATTGGTTATAGAATGGTTATATCAATCGAGTTAATGATGATTAATAGTAATTAAAAAAAAGTGCAAAAAAATAAATAAAAAAACTATTAAATAAAATGAAATCATGAATTATGCTTTTGGGTTTAATTATAATCATGTATGTAACCTTAGATAAATGAATGATTAGACGTGAAAAATGTATTTTTAAGAAAATTGATGTTTATTATTCGAATTATTGATTTTATAAACTAATCTAAACATGAGGTGAAGAGTAATTAAATTATTATTGCATCATTATTCGTAACGTAACTCATTAATAATTATGAAGGTATAATGTAAATATGTATGTGCTAAGCTAATTATTAAATTTTAATATTTTAAGTTCTTAAAGTTATTTCAATAAAGCGTATAGAGATATCAGTGTTCACAATTAAAGTCCTCCAGACTATTAAATAAATACACATTAAACATTGGGTAAACATAAAGGGCGAATTTTTATCCGATTATGGATAGTCTTAGCCCTGGGCTAATAAATACGAGGATCAGAGAGAAAAGAATGATTTGTTCAACATTTCTAAACACTTTCACTTAAAATTATTTATTTGCCAAATTACCTCAATTGGATTATTTTGGATTAAGTATATTTGTTAAACTTCTCAAGCTCATGGAACCTAACTTAAGATTAACAGGCTTATACGTCCTTTGAATATGAAGCTGTGAGTAAAAAGTGAACATTAATATCTTGTTTACGCTTTATAATTTAAATATTAATTAATAAACATGAAGGTAAAACTTTCCAAAATGCTTCAATTATTCGCGACGAATGAACGTCCTCCCAGTTATTGTTTTCTTGTCAACATTTTTGGCCTCAGGTCGGGCCCTGTTGAGGACCTTGAGGAATTCTGACGTTTTTGCCCTCATCCTTGAATGAATGTAGGCTTTCGAACATTTCAAATGGTAATGAAGATAATCACGGAACATGTGGATAAGATTAATGGTATTATCCCTCGCCTCCTTGTTGGTGTGCCGTGCGAAGAGGACAAAGGTAATGTAGCCAATGTTATCACCAGTTTTGGCACCAGTATTTTTGAGCTCCAGCGGAGGCTCTCGATGGGAGAAGAGGACTTGCGGTGCCGTGTGAGAAGCCCGTCGCCCTTCGCGGAACTCTTGCATAAACACTTTTCCGAGGACAACGTCGTCTTCGTCCCGAAATACCGTGCTGAATACTATCGTCACTCTGTCTGACTGAGCCTCAACATATCTAGAGAAAAATTATAAGACTCAATTAAAAATGCAATACTTAAGAATCAATAAATACACACTTATTTATCTTGTTATTTCTTATTTATCTTTTATGTTGGACGATTTAAGAGTTTCCTCATTAAAATTTTTAAAAAATGTTGGAAACTTACAAAGTCTCATCGTCTCTATAATGAATAACAGCTCGTTTTTGGCCTTCAATTCCCTTTTCTTGAAATTCGAAATACTTTTCAAACACGGAAGCAAAACAGTTCCTCTTCAAAATCCCAACTTTTTTGACAACATCTTCCCAATCGGTAGGTAAATTGTCAAGATCAAATAGCAATGAAACGCTATAGCCTAAAAATTAATAAAAAATTAAATATTTAAGAGTATAAATGGTATTTTTAAATAAAGAATTTAATCAAAAGATGACTAGATACAATACACTAACCTTCTTCAGGTGGATAAAGCAGGAATGAGCCATATTCTCTTTTCAGTAAATCATCAGCTCCGTGTTCTTTCAATTGCTCGTAAAACTTTAAAGAAATGCTCACCTAAAATGCACAAATTAAAAATTCACGACCTCCTTATAATAAAAGAATTAGGATCTATAATCATATTTACATATTTAATTTTAGCTCAGTGTGAATAAATACCTTAATTTTAGTTTTATCGCCGTCATGATTAGAAATGTGAAACATCACGCCGTCGAAATCTGCCAAGAGTATGTCAAGGGATTCGGCTTTTCCTCTAAAAGTACCATTTACAATTTAACTTTAACCTCCCACATTCATTTTCACTAGGACAAGGAAAATCTTCGACATAAATTGAACCGAGAATGTTGACATAACGAGTTTTCTTACCCATTTAGAGCGTTTTTAAATTTCAAATTGAGCGTATCTTCAAGTATCCGATTGTTAATTTCTAGTAGAATCATCTTGGGTCGTCAACTGTCAAGAAATTGATGTAAAAGCGCCGGTATGTGTCGAAAAGGCCGAGGAAGTGTCAGCGGCTGACTAATGCTAATGCTATTTACTTTAACTCTCTGCAGGAACACCCAAATGTTATCAAGTTTTAAAGGAAGTCAAGTGAGGGACTTTTCATTCCATTGAGGAAGATAGAGAAGTTGGTGAAACCGCAGCAGGAGTCGGTTGACAGACCATTGTTACTAGATGGCCGTTTACTTCTTCTTTTTCTTCCTCGCTTCATCGGCATAAATATCCTCTCTACATGTTGAACAAGTTCTATGCTAAAATCCTATGCTTTGATCCCGTATGATTATTTTCGTATCATTTTCTATGTGTAATTTTCATTTTATAAATTAAACGGCATTCATTATAACGCCTTTGATTATTTGATAACCATTACTACTAGGTATTATAATCAATTATTTAAATTATGAAACTTTATTTATCAAGGACCTATTTAAAGTAAACTATTTTGACTCAGAATGGTCAGGAGTTTATTTTGTTTAGTCTCATATTATCCCAAAGGGCAAGCGGGTCTTGACAAATTAGACTTGGGCTTTGACCCGTGATTCATAACTGAATTAATAGTTTTAGTTTACATGACTAATTAAGTTTTGAATCCATATTATGGAGAATAATCAAATTATTGGCACAGAGTGAATGTCAATTAAAGACGCAATGGAAAATTGTTGGAAGATTGGCTAGTGAAGCAGTTTGGCATTTCCTTTCTCCACTTTCACTCCCATTTCAACCGCACCCGAGGAGTGGATGCTAACTAAATTAAAGTGTGTCATTCAAGTACTAAAGTATTTTCAAGGAAGTGTGTGTGGGCCGTATACAATGAAGGTTCAGAGAGTATTCCAAAGGTAAATACATCTTGTCAAGTAGGATTTATTAGAAAGTTTTAAACGAAGTTCGTTTTAAGTGGATGTGTTAAGGGTCTTTTTGAAAGGCGAGGACGACAAAAAGATTTTTGGGAGAATCGGTTTCAAAGTGGGGAGAAAAGTTTGGGTCGTACAAGTCAAGTATAGTATTATTTAGGAGGAAGTCGCGGAGTCACCGGAGGAGTCACTGGAGGTGTTATAGCCACGTAAAGTGAGATGGGTGGACGTTCTTTGTGAGAATCTTCAAGAAAGTAGAGTGGCACACTGAGCTCGTCTCCTCTGTTCGGGGGAACTTCATACCATTCATTCACGTCCCTGATTTGAGAATTCTTCACTACAAATACCTAAATATGATTTAAAAAGGTCATAATACTGTTTTACTGTCATAATGCTTTTGTAATAATAAAAATTATAATGAATTATTGTAATGCGAGGAAATTTTCATTATAATAATTACCTGTCCTTGATACTCTTGAAGATAAACATCTGTATGATCCTGTCGAATATAATTCATTGTCATGAGTCTCTTCATAAGCTAGGAGGGAAAAATTGGAAATTTGTAAATCAAATATGGAAAAAAGCTAGATTAAAAATATTAAAATAAATGACGCAAGGGAAAACAATCAGCTAATGCAGGGAGAGCGTTTTCTTTTACTTGAAATGTCGTGAATTCGAATTGACTTCCCCATAGGTAAATGCTCTTGAGCTTCGTTGCAGAAAAAATGACAAAAAAGGGATCCAAGCTCACATCGGTCAATCCATTTTTTGATATGTCTAAACTGATCAAATTGGACGAGACAATGTTGTCCGTGATATACCTATATTTATAAAATAGTATCAAGTTAATAAAAAGGAAAATCGTTCAACCTGAATAATCAAAGTAACCTGTATGTGGGGAGAATAGCGAAAAAGGGAACAAACCTCATTCCAGCATCTTTGATTTGGTTCGTTTTCAAAACGAGATGCTTCAATGATTTATTTTCTGCAATGTACGGCCCGAGCATTTTCATCCCTTCACAGCCCAACCCATTGCATGAAAGATCAAGAAGCACCATTGTCCTTTTAGTTAATAAATATCAAATTAGAGTTTATAAATATGAAAGGAAAGAAACCCTCTTTCTATTTTGATTTTGAGAGGTAAGTATAATGGAGAATATGGATTCATTCAGATACTTATTCAGCTCCAGGCCTGCCATGAGAGAAAGAAGGCCTTCTTCTTCCAAAGGAAAATTCTGCATGTGGAGAACTTTGATTGTCTTATTCGTCTAGAATTATTTGAGGAAGTCAAGTCATTGAAGAATGATATTTGAAAGTCATTACTTATTGACTTTTCCTTTGGCGAGCTGTTTAATTTTAAATTTTACTTACTTTCAAATACTCTCCAATCATGGTACACATGAGTTTGACGTAGCGGGGGATAATAGGTCGATTGAGAACGAGACGGGTTGGGCGAGAGATGTAAGGATATTTGGCTCTTTTCAAGTCTTCGCCGTCTGGGCCCTCGGGAACCCAGGGTTTGATGTCAAGCATGGTATCATACACTTTATGAAACAGCTCATCAACGAAAACTGAAGTGGCTGCTTTGTATTGCTCTTTGGCTATTGCAACTTCCTAATTAGTAAATCAACAATTAATATCAAGCATACATGAATGTGAACGCTGAATGAGTCTTGGCGTTTGAGTAGATGTGCTTTTGAGCAATGTTTGGTTATATACGTAACTATAATGACTTTGTTTCATTATTTCATTCATTATGTAATCTAATATTTAGAATTTACTATTTAGAATTTACTACTGAAAATGAGCTATTTTACACAATTTCAAGTTATGATTATAAATTTTATTTCAACTACTTTCAAATTTCATTATAATATGGTGTATTAATTAGTATTATATAGGTAGTCTAAATTGAAATATTTCAAACCTTGAATTTTAAATATATGATTCGCTTATTGGAAAAGTCGTAAAAAAGTTTGTTCTCAAAAATAATAAAGAAGATACTTATTTAGTTAATATTTATTTAACCTTTAAAACTTTTTTCCTCCTTTCTACCAACTTGTGGAAAAGAGCTTAAAGTTTTAATGGTCTTTTATTTTTTATACAAACACTTACTTCCGGCACTTAGCGAGATAATTTAAACTTTTTTCCGTTTCAAGATCAAATAGTATGGTAAATACCCTATACAAAATGTGTTTTATAACTTCACTATTGGATAATGTCGGACAAAGGTTACATGAACGCATGGGAAACTTCGTAAAGGCTTTAATCCAATTACCTTAAATATCCACTTTCTTAAGTATGTAAATAGACTAAAAGACGAAATATCTCTTCTTTGAATAAAAGAAAGTACACATTTGGTTTAATATTTTCTTTTTCTTGTTTTTAGTCCTAAACTTAACATTACATCAATTTAAGCTTTGAGCGTAGGATATACTTAATATAATGCAAGTATCGAAAATTAAGATTATTCTACAAACTTGAATTAGTTCATATTAGAATTGTCTAATAAGTAATTAGATTGCCTTATATACTTATTCATCTATTATTATTATTATTATTTTATTATTATTATTGTATTCTACAAAATTCATAAGTCAAAATGTTGAAAATATAATTTAAGAAAACTTACTCGAGCCTTGTGCATTCCAGCTACAAAAAATATTAAAAGACAATATGTTGAGTTCCATTACAATAGAATCATTTGAGGAAGATTTGTAAAGGGAAATGAGGCATTTATAAGGATTCCTAATACCTGAGGCTAAAATTTCGCTCGTTTCAATGATCTCCTCAAGAACAGGGATGAGGGCCTCTTTAATATTCTCCACATCGAGGTCTGTAGGGAGATTCGGGGCCTTGCCTTTGACTCCAAAGGGATCACAAGATCCAATGAACCTCGCCGCTTCTCCTATTGCCCCTTCCACAAATTGAATGGAAGCTCTTATGAAAACTTGTCTCGACTCGGCAGCAAGTAAAGTCGTAGCTTGGGCTCTCATTTCTCGCCGATATCCCTCCCAACATGAGATCAAGCTCGCTTTGCCCACTTTCTATCCATTGTTCAAAAATATTATCAATTTATGCCATCTGGACTCATCATTATATTAGAATAATTCACTTTTTAAAATGTTCCAGGGAACTTTGTATAGAAAATATACTTTGA
The DNA here is from genome assembly GCA_009869795.1 of Neelides sp. FZ-2019. Taxonomy (NCBI): domain Eukaryota; kingdom Metazoa; phylum Arthropoda; class Collembola; order Neelipleona; family Neelidae; genus Neelides; species Neelides sp. FZ-2019. The sequence continues at coordinate 11,477 of VJMY01000336.1, forward strand.
TATATACTACGTGTGCAAAAAAGGTCAAATACCTTAAAAATGACATAATTTCTACGGATATCAATCAGCTCGTCGGTTTCAGTTGATTGGGTGGTATTGTAAATTTTATCGACAAAGGATTTGAGGTCAGTTTCAGAAATTTTGCATTCCGGGGTCAATCGAGGCACCATGATGCTTTTAACTCTTGTGTGAGCTTTTTGAAATATTTCGAAATGCCTGGAAATTTAATTGGGTCATTGAGATTAACAAAACATTATGTATGCATATTAAAAAATCTTCAAAGAATTCCACATTAAAGTTAATGTTTAATTTGTTTAATAATAAATGTGCCAATAAAAAAATGATATTTTTAGTTTCCCCCTCAATTTTCACTAAGAGTTTGATGGTTTCATTACTGATTATCCGTGAGTTGATTGTTTCCATTTTTCTTTTCTTTCGCAAGGAGCTCGACGACCGTCATGAGCAAAAGCTTATTTACGTTCGTTATCTCCTCCAACTCCGTTCGACCTATTTACTTGGACTCAGCACATTACAAAGAACTTGATCAAGAGTGTCTGAGGATAATTAGAATAGTTCGCGTAGGCGGACTTGATAAATAATTAAAAAGGGCTGCTTGTTCCCAACCTGCTCTTTCCCCTGCCTCTTGAATTAATTCATCCATTACATATTCGGTGGCTTCTCCCGCCACGTATTTATCCGTAACGAGATCCTCCGTCTCTCCCTCTTCCTCCTTCATATATTGGGCCGAGAGGAGCAGCTTGATCGGAGCGAGCGAACCTTCACAATCCGCCTTCTTCCAATTCTTCACTCTTTCGCGAAAGTCTTTGATGAGTTTCCTCACAACCTTGTTATCCAGTTCGGCTTCCTTGGGGCACTTAGCACTTGCTTTCCCCATACTAAGTGCGTCCTTCGCTTTTTCCTCCACCGTCCTGGACATCTTCTCCATGTTAAGGGAGTAGAGGGTTCTTTCCACGATCAAGGGGTCGCCTTCCATGGTCAACTCGGGCTTGCCCTTCTCTTGGATCTTGTCCTTAATGATTTGAGCCATTTGCTCCACGTCGACGGGAAACTTTTCTGCGGCTTTCAAAATCTCCTCCACGTCGTCGAAGCTCTTGGACAAATCCCCACTTTCTACGGCTCTCAACCTTATGGCATGCTCTTCCAGATTTGATAACCCATTCAGGACCGTAGCGCTAAAATGTTCATAAACTTCGGGAGGTTTTTCCCCAAAGATTAACTCATGTTGTTCAAAATGTGTCGTTTCATTTGGTTTTCCCTAGAACACGAGCCATAGGTATTTAAGTATTATTACTTATATGAGACGAGATGATGAGTTTAGTAATATACGAGATGAGCGGGAATTAAAGCATTAATATACTTTTCTATGTAAATTAATTGAATTAGGTGTAATAGATTATGTAGAGTAGAGAAACTATATTTGGGAATTCGACATTATGTATGCTATTGCGAAAAATAACCAAAAAGACGACGCATATAAGGGTTCATTAGAATGATTAAAAGAAATTACCGGCTTTCCCCTTGGATCTTTTTTCACTTGGTTGTTCTTCAATTTATTTATTCTCGTGATAAGGCGAGCTTCATTATTCCATTCCATTTTCATTTCTTTCAGATCTCCTAGAATAAAAGTTGAAAAATATATATAAATTCATTGGATTTTTATTTTATAATGCTTTCAATTCAAACTCAATCTTATAAGATGCTTTTCCCCTTAAAAGCAATAGATAAATAAAATGTTTAAACGAAAATATACACATTTAGAAAAACACGACAACTGTGAATAGGATAGGTGAAGAAAAAGTGGTAAGCCTACTCATCTTCAGATACAGTATAGGATAAGCTTAAAATAAAAGCTCGAGATATATTTTAGCATTAAGATGCAATTACTATAATGTATGTAAGTACATTCGAATAAAAACCAATGCTGGTAGAAATTCTAAGGGAAGTTGAGTGGTAAAGCCATGCAAATAATGACGTCGACGGGAGATTGAATTTTGTTTAGTCTGCATACGCAAAAGGAATAAGTCGATCCTCCCAACCTGTACGAGTTAAAAGTACTATTAAGATATATCTCGTTGAAGGTTCTTGAACAAAAGATACGGATATTCCGGATATATGCATGTTATTTGAAAAGAGAAAGCAGGTAGGAAGGAAGACCCTTTTGCCAATACATCTACTGAAATCTAAGGTACAGACAGACTTCCAATGTAAAATACAAGTGGTTTCCTCGAGAAAATGCATCAGGACTGGAAAAAAGTAGCTTTACATATTTTATACAAGAGTAGTCGCGTATTAGACGAGTCAACTTCCCTTGTAAGACCAACACTTGTTTTTCCAACATGTTGAAGGGAAAGTGAGTTCCTTTCAGTTCATGCATTATTCAATGGCTCTTTGCCCCTTGAGATTTGGGGTCTGATTCTTTTAAGATCAATTTCTCCTTCCAGAGAAGCGCGAAGCTCATTGTCAGTCAAGGAGAAAAGGATGAAAAGTCCAACGAGTTTTTTCACAGAGGATTTAAACTCGAACTTACTCAAGGACATCGGAAGCTGGATGTGTTCTTGAATGAATTTTGGGAAATCAACATCCCGGTCAATTGCAGTCAGAGCTGAGAATAATATTTGAAAGTCCTCAACGCTCAGATCACAATCACCAAGGTCGAGGTCAAATGGACACTTCCCAGCCAAGATCAGACAAACGATGGCTTTCAAACCCTGGTTAATAAAAATCAAAAAATTGTAAATAAAGGGAACAGTTTAATCGAATGAAGAACTCTCATCAATAAATGTATGAAACAATAAAATATATCTTACATCAGTTCCAAACTTATTTCCAGATAGTTTTAATGAATTCATTGGGTGTCTGTTTAATAAGCCCCAGACAAGATCAAAGAGACCTTTCCTGTTAAAAAGATGAATAAATGAAACAAAAATGCAAACATTTATAAGAAGAATGTGTACCCCGTGAAGTCATTTTTTATTAAATTGAGCTCCATTATATTTGGCGATCCCTGTAAGAAGAAGGTTGAATTAAATTAGATTCAATTAAAATGAGGAAACTTGATACATAAAGATGAAAATGTGGAAATGTGGAACACGAAACCTGGATGACAGGAGCCAGAAGTTTGAGACCTTTATCTTCTATGTTGTTATATGCTAAATTTAGCTTCGTCACAGATCGAAGATCCAAAAGAACGTCAGCAATTATGTGCAAATCATCATCGTTAATTCTGTGCCTGAAGAAACATACAAGGATTTGCATTGTGAAACAACAAGCCAATTAATTAAACACAAACATAAGTAAATCTCAAGTAATTAAATTGATATTCATCAACATACATTTTAATAAAGTTAAAACTATTTAAAAAAAATTATTACTTGAGATAGTTTGGGAAAAGTTCATTTCCAGGCAAGTAGACTTCAATCGTCCCATTAGGTAACCGCACCAGAAGATCCATAAAACATTGGTGGTTGAAGTCTCCTGCTTGGTAGTTGGGATAAACGTCTTTGCACCAACTGTCTACAAAGTGGGTGAAAAGATAAAAGAAAAAAGGAATTTAATAATGCAAAAATATCATAAATAGTCTATTAGTAGGGGAGCTTTTTTATAAATACTTTTTAATGATTTTTTAAATTTTATTGTTTTGTACGTCTGAGATACTCCAATTGGTTGTTGAAGTCTCCAGCTTGATAGATGGGAAATACTTCTTTGCCTTCTTTGCACAAGCTATCTTCTATAAAATCACTCATTTTAATTAAAATTAATTAATGTTGGCTTCGGTTTCCTCGAATTCCGATTTCTAAAAAAGAAATTCTAGTTCCACTTTAAAATTCATTCGAGTAGCAATTCTGTTGGTTCTCCTTTAAAGAGGCTCAAGAACGTCAAGGAAACCTCAAAAGACTCATTCACTTGATATATTAATAATTCATATTATATAAAAGATTCACAAAGAATGACAAGCAATTTCAATGACTAAATGAAATGTCATTTGTTTTCTAATTTATTTCAACGTCTTCAACCTTAATTATGAACAAAATTTTTTAATGAGATGCTTGTTTTCAAGTCACAGATTAAATTGAAATAAAGCAATAAAGTTTGAAAAATAAATAACCAATTCAGTAAAGTGCAATATTTTATTTAATATCATAAAGTGTAAAACCTCATTTTGATTGAAATGTGAATCGGGTAATCAGAAATTGAGTTTGTACGCTTCAGCATCAATTTGCAGCAGCAATTTGAATTAATCTTCCTCCTACACAAGTTGTGCGAGGAAGTTTCATCTTAATTAAATGTTTAATCAAAATGTTTAATTTTTATATCTCTGGTGTTGTTGGGCGTGTTTGAGTTAGCTCATCCCACAGATTTCGCGTTGGATTAGCAAAAGGGCAACGAAACAGCTAGGGGAGTCCCAATCAAATGAGAGACTCTCTGGAAAAATCCTCTCATCTTGAATGTTTATAAAATCACTCATATTAATTAAAACTAATACTGGCTTCCTCAAATGTCCTGCTGCGATTATAATGAATTTTTAATCTAGCAGGGATTCCAGAATTTCTATAAAAGAAGTTCCAACTTAAAAATTCCTTCCAGTATCAATTCTCTTGGTTCTCCTTTAAAGAGCTAAGGAAGGTCGGAGCGAAAAGATCCATTGAATCAAAAGACCCATTCACTTGTAATCACTGTTGATTTGCTTTATTACTTGGAGTAAGAGATTCTTAGAGAAGATAACAGGGGAATAAAATCATTCAATTCTCCCTCGATAAACTCCATATTATTATTCAAAAGGTAATTTGAGATTGATTGTGTTAAATCGAGTTTCCTCTGACCCCTTGAGGATCCACTCAACTAAACTCATTTAATCACCACACGTATTTAAAGAGCCTGAAGAGGGCTGATTGGGATCGAGAGAAAATGAGGTTTGGGTCATTTGGAATTTTATTCATTGCCTTCCTCGCGGTCTTGGGGCGGAAAGGAGGATTCGTCTTCTCTCATCCAAATAGCAAAGAGTGCCAACAACACGGAGTTCCCGGGTCATCAATCCCAGGCAAACACTTGGACTCAATCCGAAATAATGAAGTCGAGAATGAAGAAGTTCCCCGAGGAGTCAACAAAAGGGAAACGGATAATAATCTCGTAATCGAAGGTGGCGGCCCTCGTTATTCCACTTTCAATCCTCAGGGATGGATCCGCTTCATCAACACCAACAGCAACAACGGAAATGTTCATAAACTTTACCCCAGATTGCAAATGGATTCCAGGTCCTGGTACGGGGATGAGCCCTTGGCGAGAAATCTCATTAATCAACAGGTAATTTAATTAACAATATCATGTCAGTCGGTTTATGGCTAAAGCATCTCGCACTTCATTTCATTTCCTATACTTTCTCCTCTTTTCTAAAGAATGGCTCGAATTCTCTATTGTTTTAGGAGATAGCGGAGAGAACTGTTTTAGTTTCATGTTCATTCAACGCGGTTCATTGTTAGTCAAATCCATCTATATTTCCAAGATGTATAGAGTGCAAACAGTTTGCCAAATAGAAAGTAGGATCAAACTTTACTCAATTCAAAATTGAATACAATTTGCGTCATAGTATGCAAATTATTAGTTTATTAGTTAGTTCAGAGAATGATTGAGACCATTTTGTTCTATTAAATATTTAACGGGAAAGCCATATATTTTAAGTTATTACTTGATCAATCTCTAAAACTCTCGTCAATACTTTTAAAATTGGACTTATAACTCTGACCTTAAGAGAATAAATGAGTTTTTATTTAAAAATGCGTAGGCCTTGAATCCTCTTATTGCTTTTAAAATTGATGGATTTTTTCTTCAAACTTCAAAACATTGTAAATATAAGATTATAAAGGAGTAGGGTAGTTGTACACAAGGGAAATTGAAAGATTTGAATCTCAAAATTTTTCTCATACAAATAGAAATATTAACTAACTAAATCATGTTTAAATAAAGTGATTGGATGAGTTTTTTAAGTAAGGCCAAGGCTAGGATAAAATTTTTCTCAAATATATAATATTATATATTTATAGATAGTATAGTTTACTCATTGAATATCTTTTATTTATGAAGTTTAGAATTCTCCTCATGCGGCTTTTTATATGATAGATCTAATACGTTTTAAGGGATTCATAAGTATTAAGAAAGCTTACTGTACAAGACATGAGAATAAAATATATTTTGAGTTGTAAAGATAGAAATGTGATGAAACTTTCTTTGAAAAGGCGACCTCAAAGGGGATGGAGAATATTGGGCAGAAAAAGGTCCTGAGAGAGAAAAGCAAATTGATTTTCTCTTTGAAACCCAAATTATTCAATGAAGAGCGAAAAAGCCCTTTGGAATATGAGGAATTCATGCTGAACACGCCGTTGGATTTTGATCCATATGGGCAAAACTACGTTGATCAGGGCAGCTTCCCATATGCCAACTACGAGTACAAGAGATCTTCTAATAAATATGGGTTTGGAAACAGCGGTAAGAATCCTACTTTCATTCATAATCCTAATCACTTTCTAATGCTAATGATAAACTAAATTTAAATTCATTATGAAATTATATTATTAATCTAATTAAAAGCTTTTGAGCTTTGATAAGTCAGCTTTATTTTGGTCTTTTCGGGAAATCCCTACATACTTACGTACGAACAATAATAAGATTACTTAATTACTAATAGATACTAATAGATTTCATAATTTGTATAGAGTAGTATTTCTAATACTTTTCAAGTATAACTTGCAATGCAATACGATAGCCTATTACTAAAAATGTAAAGGTAGCATATGGACAATTATGGAACATGTGTGTAGAATAGAATAATGATTAGAATGCAAATTTATTCAATTAGGCACAAAGTTTAATTTCAATATTGACTTTCATTTTAATAATGTATGATATTCTCAAATTAATTCTTCCACTTGCATGTGGAAATGTTTATAATATAAATGGCAAAAAACAAACACGTTTCCTTTCTCAATTCAATGTGCTGCTCAGGAGCTAAATATATTTTAGATATATTATGTATGAACAAAAACTTTACCAAAATATTAACAAAACTCGAGTGTTTTTAGAGAAAAATGGCGTATATTGATGAAAATATGTAAGTATATCTGAGCAAACAGAACTTATATTCTATCTCTTCCTCAATTTAATATGAATGTAATATGTAATACATGCCATAAAAATTCGATTAAGAGCCGGGTTCGAATAGTAGCCGGGATTCGATTAATAGCCGGGTTTATGCATGTACAAAATATAGTTCTAACTTGATGGGGAGTCATATTTAACATGCATTTTGAAGCTTTCTTGGTAAAATACTACCCTTTTATTTTAAACTCTTCATTTCCACATTTTCAATATGAGACTAAAACGTTAATTTGTATTTAAATTGAAGTAGTTAAATATAAATAGTAGCCGGGGCTCTTAATCGAATTTTTACAGTACTTGTTTTGTTCATTTTTAAAAGACAACAATGCAGAATATTTATTCATCATTTTGAAATGTCAATTCAATAAAAGGCTTAACCATTGAACAACACATTTTAAATACCCCAATCATGAAATAAGAGTATTTGAAAATAAGTTTTTTTTTAAATTCACTCATATCATTGCAATAAAATATTCAATTTCTCAAATTATATATAATGCCAAATTGTTCAAAACTAAACGTAAATCAATTTTTCATTGGACATATTCTTTAAACACCTGTTATTTTCACACATACATATTCTAAATTGTAAAGACGCACGTAATAATAAAGTTATAAATGTAAGGAATAAACAGGATACTACAAAATTCATAACAATTATTTATTTCTAACTTGATATATACATATAATGAAATACCTCAATTATGATTTCTTCAAATTAATTACTAAATAATTTATAAAAGTGATTGAACTAAATGACTCAAAATGTTTACTTTAGAATGTCATTTCAAGATCTGCTACGTCGCTTCAGATGGAACTGGGAAAAGAAGACTTCCCATGCCACCGGCCTCACAACCTTAAACCTATTGGATTGACTACAAAGTAATAAATTTTCATTCAAGACGCGACTTTCACTTCCACACTAGACTATAGATTACAACTCTAACTCATCTTTAGCTTTTAATGCGGAAATTATACACCCTGTAATCTCTCAGAAGAAATAAAAAGTTTCTTAAACTGAAGTCAATAGAATAAGGTGCATGATGGTTATAGGCCTTGGATATGAGTATAATGTTTGAAATTCAGGAGACAACGTTCTTCATTTCTTTCATGGTCCTTGGCGTCTTCCTTAAAAAACTTTCAATGCAAATTCACATTATTAAAGACATGTTCAGGGTTAGCTATACATATATAAAATGTATAATTTGTATTGTATGTTTAAAATATAGATTATTAGTAGGAATTTTATTCTGATAATTTTTCTTGTTAGATGTTAAATGCATTATTTGTTACAAAAATAAAAATTTAAATGTTAACAAATAAATATAAGAATAATATAAATTCATATAATAGAATCCATTATGTCAAAACGGTTCATGTTCAGATTTAGATATAAAGTAAAATAATAAATAGCTTCATGATAATTAAATTACTTATTCAATATTCAAAGATTGATATGTAAAGTAGACAAGTAAATAACTAAATGCATAATGTACATTGCATATCATTAGATAAAACTCGTAAAAAAACAATGTATTACAGTGAATTTTTAGTGAATGAAATAAGGTTAAAGTATAAAAATATTAAATAACTCATTAATATAACTTCTAGTAATAAAGTTAAATAATTATTTAATTAAAATACAAAATAACTGAATCTCCAAAATGTAATCATCTTAATTAATAATAACCTAATAAATGAGTATGAAATTTTACAACTGAACCTCATTTTGTAACTTTCTTCATTGAGTTGGTGAGTAAATAGAGGGGGAGTGGTTAATGTTAGCAGAAGCGTCGAAGGATTTAGATAAATCCCAGTCTTAACGTAAACTATCAAAACTTTCACTTTGAGGGTGTGTGTAGGTGTAGGAGGGAATACACGTAGTTTTGTGGCAGATTGCTACCGATTTGTTCATGTTGTTTCTCATTGTTAGACTAACAAAAGATTATGGATGCCATTTTGAAAGGCAAATATTTGAAAAGTAAATCAGCCTTAAAAGTTGATTACACACTTACCATTAAGCACACACACACACATAATGCATATTGTGCTTTACCTGTTTATTATGAAGCCACAGAGAATTTGGTAAAATCGTAAAGATTCATAAAGGATATTATGTCTTGAGCAAACTCTGCATAAAATATTTCCTCATTCCAAATTTATCCACACTAACTTGATGTAATGTTCCATTTAAATTTCACTTCATTACTTGCGATTAGTTAGATTATAGAAGTAAAATTAATTAAGCATGAAATGTATAAGAAAGTTCAAACACAAAATCCAACAACATTACCATTGAACGGCATATTATAAGCCAAATTAGCACACCTACAAATTAATTTACACCCAAATTAATATAGAAATTTTTAGTTTACTTCTCTTTGTAATTCTTCTACTTACATTATAACGCCTTTTTGTGCTTAAAGATATTTTATAGAAGAAGAACAATAGTATATACTTAATAAGAGCTTGAAGTGAAGTATAAATAAGATGTGCATTTATATTGGCATTATAAATAATAATAGCAGATTCCTATTTTATATACTCTACATAAAATTTTTAACGTATTTCAAACTAATACCTATATAAAATTCTTTGTGTCTATTGAATTAAGGAGCCATTTTTCTTTCAAGATCTAATGAAATGCCATGAAAGAAAGTTTCCTTCTGGATAGTTTGGCAATTGTGAACTCGGAACTTGAAAGGAGAATACCATATGAGTAGTTGAGTTGAATTGACATGTGAAATAACTAGAATTATGTATGACTGTCTGCTTTTCCTCCCGAGAAAGTTGAGAGTGAGTTTGCATATAAGCGTTGTCGGGGTAGGCGTTTTTGTTGACGCAATTTGAGTAATTTAAGAGCCGACCACGGATGGTCCAATTGAAAGGCAACCAAGTTGTGACGAACTTGATTGGGGAATCCACGAGTCCAATGAAGGGACCGAAACCCCCAAGCGAGAATCAAGACGAGGACGGCATGAAATTTCGTCAATGCGCTTTTGTGTCGACTTGGGCTGTTCGGAGAATTCGGCGTTCTCCAACCATATATAAATTCACTTAGCACTCCAAATTGTCTGTTAGAGAAGCTCCTTCGCGCTTCGACTTCTTCCTAAGTTGCTCCCATTCTCAAAAACTCCTGAGTCATATTCATTTCGTTTCTCCGAGTCCACAGAGTCAGAACCAACCAAGTTACATCAAGGCTCTCATCAACTCAATTCAAATTCATTCTTTCAGCCTTTCAGTTTTCAAAGTAAGGAATTTTTTCATATTTTAGGAAATCTTCAGATTTTAATAACAATCTGACTTAAATTTGAATAAACTTTTTATTTCACTTGTTCATTAATTTTGCCAATCGACTCGCATTTGTAGAATATTTAATTATAAATTATGATATAATTTCACATTGGTTGAGTTTGGTAATCAAGTGATACTAGGAAGGTTTTGAGATTCTTAATTGTTTTTTTTAGATGATTAGAGTCGACATTGTCCTTCTCTTGATCTGCATCCCTTTAATTTTGGGAGCACCTGTGGAAGAGGCACTCAAACAACAGGTTTAACCCACTTTCTTTCAATCTTTAGGTTATTGGAAATTGAAATTCACTTGGAATTTTTAGAATTATAGTTTTTATAAATGATATAAGTTTAATACGTTTGTAAAATCATTAGCATATTTCTGTGTAATGTCTAATTCATATAATTTTGAAAAGGATTAAACTAAAATCTGGTTCCATTACTAAATATTGAATAGAAAAATAAAATGAAAGAGAAAAACATTCACTGGAGAAACGTGTTTGAAAATCAAATGATCAAATACATAATATGCATCATGTATCATCTATTTAATATTATATACTTAAATACTATTTGGCTCTTTAATGTTCTTCATTTATGGAAGATTTAATATTGCAATTCTTCTAATTTCATATTTGTAATAGTATTTAGTTTTAAAACATATAATTCTGTATAAATGATAGGTAATCCATAATACAATATGGTTTTAGTAACTTATTATTTTTTTAAATCCTCGCATAAAATTGATTTGTAGTGAGCTAATTCATATTTAGATTTTAATTATTTTTATCATTGAGTTTCAAAAGTTTAAATTTCATATATACATAAAATAGATGCAATTTTCTTGTTAAAAATTATTTTATTTCACGTTTTAAAGAAGCTTTAAACCTTTGTTTTTAAGTTTAAAACAAGGTTTATTAAAGTTTCGATGACATCTTCATTATCTGACGTCTCCTCGTATATCCCATGAGAATTAAAACCAATTTCAGATTGGATTTTACATTTTCTTGAAAAGAAAGTCAATGTAATACGAGAGAAAGATGTCACGAGTACACTTTTATAAGTTACATAGGTGTAATAAGTAGATATATAAAAGTATATAATGAAATCGATACTGAAAAGGTTGACATGAAAGAACGAATTTTTTTTATGGGTAATGCAAAATTTGAACAATTTCTACTCCTCTTTCTGTTCTACATCATTTTAATGCTTAGAAAGGATCTTCTTGTAAAGAGCCAATAAAAGCCTGAAGGTGATGATATAAAAAAAACTACGTGGGATGATGAGGTATAAATTCGCTTTGAAATCTGATACTTTTTCAACCTTCTTTTGAACAATAAGACCGTCCTGATTCGATTTTCTCAGAAGTAATGTTCTTAAGCTGGAAAGTTATTACCAAATGTATTGCATACCCAGAAGCTATAAATCTCTTATGTAAAATAGCCAAAAAGAATATTTATGGACTTACACCATTGTCAGTCTAGACTGTCAAAATGTTTGATGTTATTAAATATTTTACAAGATGAGAATACCTAAGATGATAAAACCATGATACATTATTGGTATATAGATATATAGATATTAGATTTATATATGACACATTAATTTTAGGGATATTTCTCAATCCCAATCCCACTAATTAACTCAAATTAATTTTAATTTTGAAATTCATAAACTTTTTTCGCCTTCTACTTTCTTTCCAAATATTTAGAATAAGTTATTTCCGACCTTGACTCAAATAAATAACATTCCCCAAAATCTTTCTAATCTATGTAGGAGCTAAAAGGATTTAAGCGTTTTTGGTTTATATTGTTAATTAATCCTAATAATATCCAATTAAAAAATTAAAAGTAAGGTGCAGTTTTATTTTCCAGCTTGCTTCTTCGGGAATTTTCAAGAATGAGGATGGGAGCTATTGGCTGTATAACCCTGGTAAGAACCGCTATTCTTTCTCCTTTAAAAAAAGTTCTAAAGAGCCTATAAAACATCAAATTCCTAATTAACGAGAAGAAACGTCTTCCATCAGGCCAAGAAACATTTACAGCCGAATAAAATCCATTTATTTTTTGTCGCTACCAAAAGAAAGTAGGGAAAATTCAACCTTGTTTTGAAATAGTTGAAAATGAAATGGAGAGCCGTAAAAGGAAATGATCGGAGGGAAATGCAAGAATTTCCTCTTTCTCTCCTCGTTAATTCACCTAATATTCTCTACTTAATGTCCTTTCATGACGCATCTTCCCACCTTTTCCATAAAACATATCATTATTCTGTGTCAAACCCTACACTTAATTTTTCAACTATTTGGAAACAAGTTGACTCATTTTGACCTTTAAATAAACGTCGGTAAACGTCCTTTCTAGAACGTCTTTCCAATTAAAGTTAAACACCAGCTATTCTCGTAATAAATATGAATAGGTTCAAACACACTCACTAGCATTTTATCTTTCTTCTACTTTTGTTGTGTGGATGTTTTAGTTTTAATGGCCTTGATTAATTAGCAAACAATATGAGTAAATAGATCCAGAACACTCCATATTTATGTTTAATTACTATTCACGCATGCATGGCTATAATATTTTCTCTCGATTTGTCTGTTTGTCTTAATGTTTAATATCTAATTAATTAATGACAATTGTTCTTAATGAAAAAATTATTAATAATGTAAAAATACAAATCTATGGGTAGTATAAACAACAATTTTTGTGCGAATTAATTAGATATTTACATAGCTAAAAGAATAAGTTATACAAGTAAATAATACTAATATGCCAATGTCATATGCTAATATTAAATTGTAATATAGAAATTATATTCTAACAATAATTTACTAAAACGTTAATATCTGTCAAAATGTCATGTCTTGCATATTTCCGTTAAAAATTTAAATGTTATTCGTACAATACTACAATAATATATATCATATGTAAAGAGACTATCTGATCCATTCCAAGCTTTATGTACAATGAGATTATTAAGTGGTCACGTGAGTCCAGTCTAGAATACATGGTGATTTCTTATTTCTCAAAATGCGCATCCGATAGAATCCAACTCTCGTCCAAAGATGATACTTACACATAACTTAACTATAAAAACCCATAACTTGAATTCTATCGAATGCGCATTTTGAGCTATTTAATTAAAATGACAATTAAAGCACAGGGTTGTAAAAATTGTATTATTTATGCGAAAATACTTGTTTTATTAATAAATTTTATTAAGATTTCAACGATATAGATTTATAAAACGAAATAATAATTAATTATTATTAAAAATATACCAATAAACCGCCTTAAAACCGCCAGCGATAAAATTAAAACAGTAAATTTTGAATATTTTATAAATTAAAAAAATTATGAATGTTAATGGACGGTCAGCCCTTTGCGCCGGCTTTAAGCAATTGGGGCATATTGCGAAAATGAAGTTGTACATAAAGCTTGGAATGGTTCATCTATCAAATTCATAGCTGTAAAAATATTATCAAAATTTTGTGTAAAGTTCGTAAAAACATTTTTGCTTTCGTTGATTGATGATGTTGCTTGTTATGTTATATTGTTTAACGTCATTGTCATCCTATTGTAAATACCAATGATAGTTGATAATGGTATGAGTCTATAGGTGTTTGATTGTTATGAAAATCAATATCAATATTTAAAATATTTTGAGAAGCTTCCCTTATGTTTGGAATAAAACGGACTGAGCTTATTAGAAGGCGGAGATGTGGGTCACTACCATGGGCGGGCCCTCGACAGTCTCGGCGGAGGTCACATCCTCCGGAGTCTTTCAGAGGGAAACGAATGGACCGCGCCAAAGAACTCCTGGAGAATCGGATCCAGTGGGATGAGCCGATTTTGGGATCCGCAATCCGGGAAAAGAGCCGGAGCCCTGGACTCGCTCGGAAGAGGAAATATCCTCCGGAGTGCTAATTATGATGAAGAGACGGAAAACTTCCACGACCATGAGCTCAGAAATTTTATTGCCTTCCTCAATGGCCATCCCACAAGAAGCATTGATCCCCTTGGAAAAGGATATATCCTTAAGAAACGAAGTCTCGAGAAACAATCGATGCTTTAAATTTCCATTAAGATACGTATAATCCTTACACAAGCATAAGAGAAAGCAAAAGTACGTTCATGGATTTTTCAATCCACGCAATTCTTGACAAGAATTTGGCTTCCAGCACTTCTTGTTTATATCATAATATTTCAATAAAATTATTAATTTAAGCGTTTAAAATCTTTGAATGTGTAAAAAAATTCATTCATGGAGAAAATGTCTCTAGTATTGAATTATTCTGGAATAATATGATGCATTTAAATATGATGGCAAAACTTGGTTGACCAAAAATACTTTTGTACATGCATGAATTAAAGTGCTTAATTGAAAATTCTTATTAAACTGATGGGAATCAATAACATTTATAGTTGTAATTTGAATTAAATAGAAGTTGTTAATCTCATTAACTTAACTATAAAGATAACTAAATACTGAAGTTCATAATGTATGAATTTCTAAATTAATTATGATGAAATGTATTGAAGTATTGATAAATATCGATAAGCAAAATGTTCACACCAAAAATCAAAATTATATTTAACTGTAATTTCGCACTACAATATAATAAATAAACACTTGCAATTAATTTCTCCTCATTTAATTTGCAATTTATGTTCGCTTGTCGTTAAACACCTTTGGAGTAATTTCCATTTTTAGAATAATAATGAATTATAGGAAGTAGATTATTTTATTTTTCTATTATTATGAGTTTTGCTTAAAAAGTAAATGACAAACAGAAGTAGTATTTAAATAATTATTCTATTATAAGGAGATAGGTCTGTACAAAAATTGCATTTTTGTCTTAATTCGGAATTAGAATTATTGTATCAATTTCTTAAGCATGAATTAGTGGGAATGAAACTTTTACACGAATAATTATTTTTCAATTCATAACTATTATTTATAGGTAGATATTACTGAATAACTTGATGTACATATAACATTTATTATATGCAAACGTTTTTCTTTCTTATAAAAAATGTATGATTATGGAATGATTTGAATAGACTATAAAAGTAAAATATAATACATCAAAGAATAACCATCAATATTCTAATATAACAATTTACCAAAGTCTTAGTGTATAATTAAGAATTTTGAATGCACCGTGGGCTAATGTATGTGCACCTGTGCATGCATTCATCATAGCCATTTAACAACAAATTATTGCACACACCAGCAAAACTATTGGAGAAAGCATGAGCGCATGAAGGTAATTAAACCCGCTGGGATCTTCCATGAGCTGTAAGTTAACAATTGATTCAGTAAATTCATTTTCAAATCTAAAGAAGCTTGATTACAAGGTAAATTAAAGATTCGAAACGCAATAAGAGATTTAAAGAAGATGAAAGAATCTCAATTTAGGTTTTTCAGGATTATGATTATTGACCATTATTATATGAGAAGGCGTTAAATTATGAGAATTGGCACTTGTAAATATTTGAGGCAAATAATTGATGATGGGATTTCTTTGTGAAACGAAGCGAGATATGGAGGACGTCCGCTTCCGCAGAGGAAATTGGATTCACTTGGTGGGGAAACCTTCGGAGTCGCCAAGAAATTCGACTCACTCAGGTAGAATAAGCCAAAATGCAATTACACTCTTCAGTTAAATCCTTCTTACTCCCTTTAACTGCACATAAAATGAGGGAAAGTTCTTCAATTTCCTCAACCAATTAATTTAATGCAAATATTGAGAAATCTCATTTCACACCTCTTTCAATCCAATTCAATGTTCATTGGCGTCAATGTCATTTCCAGTGTGTTTATTTTCCACTTCAATCCTCTCTCATTTCGACTCGGCAATCGATCTCATACTTTTGCATTGTATATAATAAATCCATTCTCGTGCTTTCTTACCTGAAAATCCGTTTGGCTGGTATTGAGATTTAAATGTTAGAATACCTTCACTTTTCTATGCGCCACCAAATACGGAGTTAATTTTAATGCAATTTTAACAAATTTGTAATTTTATTTTAGAAATTAAAATCTTTATAAACATTTCCTCATGGTCTTATTGTTAGATTGTTAGTTAGTGCTTGAACATTTTATTAGTTTTACCGCGTATACTTGTGCAATAATTATATTGAGACGTAATTGTCTTTTGTTCTTTCAGCGGAGCAACTTTTGGAAATCAAAAAAGAAACTTTGATGAAATTGATCGATCGGGATTCGGAAGTTTTGTGAAGAAGAACTTTGATGAGATCGACAGAGTCGGATTTGGATTCAACAAGCGAAACTTTGATGAGATTGATAGAAGTGGATTTGGATCTTTTGTTAAAAGAGCTGCTTAAATATTAACATCACTTTCTCCGACTTTTAATCATTAACGATATCAGCCTATTTTATTCATGACCACACTCTTTTCTTGGGCTAATTGTTATTTCTACTCGTGTTATATCTCTTTGTGGGTTCTGTACAAAGTGCATGGAGCAGTCTAAATTTGTTGACTATATTATCACTTATCATCTATTAAATATTTAAATAACAACTAAAACTTAATAATAAGATATCAATATTTATAAAGTTAGTTAGCCTATAATTGCTAAAAATATCTAAATCATAGTACTTCTACTCTTCATCTTATTAATGACTTAATCCGATTAAATATCCGAGTGTAATGTGGATCACTCAATCTGAGAAAAATCAACAATTTTAAGGATTTCTAGAATCCTTTAGGTAATTATGTAATATACTATAGTTTATGAGGTATGTCGAATACGAAATATGTAATATAAATAAAAAGTAATACTAAAAAGCATTCTTCTGGCAAATTGTTAGGTGTGATACTTTAAATTATATAAGTGGTAATATATTTAAATATATAGTTATTTACATTATGAATATAATCCATGAGAATCATATCTAATAATTAATGTAATCTACATGATTTATGATCTTGTATTAATTTGCTATTTAATGTGTTTTGTAAAGAGTTGTAAGAATCCTAAACATCACATAAAGCAAGATAGAATCATTTCATTTATTATATTTTTAACCGTTTGAATAAATATAATTGAAATTTTAATTATTTTAATAACCCATGAGCATTCGACTTGATTACAATTTTGAGTTTTTAAACTGGCTAGGTATACACATAAACTATATTCATAAATCTATGCACTTCTGTACATGCTAGTCAAATAAAATAAATTAGGAGTTGCTAAATATAAGAATTAAAATCATTGTCTTTATTATAATTTCAGATCATATTGAATATTATGAATAAAATGGCAAAATTTGATTAATTAATCAATTAAAATTAACTTTAATGACATAAAAATTTAGCGTCATTTCCCTGCTATAGTTCATTTGAATGCAATTTAATAAATAAGCAGATTGAAATATGGTGGTTTAAAGATTATTTTATGCTTTTATAGAATAAAGAATTTAATTTTTTGAACATTTCATTAATTTATTGTCTTTTTAGCATTTAATAATAGTTCATAGAATTCATACTTGTGTTGCAAAAAACAAAAAAGAATAATTACATGATAAATATTTTTTTATAATTTTGATTGCTTAAAAAGTATCATTTAAAACCATTTAAAACAAAAATTTTGTTTTTTTGAACTTGTTATATTTTATAATTTCAACACCCACATTGAAGTAAATAATAATACTTTAATTACACAACAGACAATCATTTTAATTTAAATAATAAAACGAATCCAACCTTTGATGATTATTCGATTGAAAATTTTCAATGCATTAATTATCATAATAGAAATAGAAATCATAATAAGTATTTATGAATTCAACTGACCATCATGAATACACAACTTAACATAAATCAAAATCATTCACAAGTAAAAATAAGAAAAATAAAATGCAAACTTGAAAAAATCTAAACAGTCTAATTAGAATGCTTTTACTCAAAAAAGTAAAAGACAAGCTCTGCTCAACTTTTGAGTTTTTTTACAAGTAGGTACAGTAATTTACTATCTTTATAAAGAGACCTCAATATTGAGGCTGACAATGAGTGAGTATATTTATAGTGAGCATTAATAGGAAACTACAATAATAAAGGATGTCACGTTTAAATCAGAAGATTTACTTCTCATTAAATATGATATTAATATACCATACATGGTTTTAAAAGTTAAATACGATTATAAATAAATCAATAATACCTATAATATTATATCTACCTTATTTTGTGTAATTATGTGATTTCGCACACAATTATTTAGGGGCAGAAAAAAATTATTAGTATATTGTTCATTTAAAATCAGCCCATCAACATTAGTTTATGTAAAATTATTAGGTTTTTTATTTAAATTTGAGAGAGTATGTATAATAGTCTTTATAAAGCAGACTTTGGTTTCATATGTTTATCTAGCATATATTTTAATGCCCAATTACATCGGTTTCTTTAAAGAATAGATTTTGATGAATCAACTTTTACAAATTACGTAATAAATTAACCGAAAGTTTCAACCGAGACGAAATGTGTGTTAATAAACTTATGAAAAGCTCGCAGGCTTAAAATAAAATAAATATCTAATAGTGCATAATTTGTGAATAATCTATTTACAATAGTGGGTATTTTCCTAAATCATCTGCATCATTCATTTTTCATATAGGTATGTAATATAATTTTTACATAAAATTTATATTAAATCTAATTAGGTCATAAAACTGTCTTTTGTATCACCTTAATTGTATTATAATATTCATTAAAAACATTCCTAGTACTGTTGTAGTCCTAAGTTCGTTAACAAACTGCCCAATACATATTGTATAAAATCTACTTCAAAACTAGCATTTAAAGAGAACGTATCTCAAAATAAATAACGCTTTTATCTAATAAAATAAAGAATATCTTTGTTAGCCTTTTGTTAGTTCGATTTTTAATATGTTTATGGCATTTGTACGTAAGTAATTCTACTGACATTTAGTTTGAAGCGCGAATCTCTTTGCACTCACGATTCAAACATTTGAAAAATCATCCAAACAATTTACTTTTGCTCCCTATTCTAGTTTATTAATTATAGTTGGAAATCGTACGAGTCGAAGCTGTGAGCCGTAGTCGCAAAGAATCGCATCAGCACAACCCATTATTTGTCTTACAAAAATTGCATTATCTCTGTGTCCTAGTCTTACAATTCTAACTGGCTCGCCACTCCTCACGTCCCATACAATTAGAGAACCCTGAGAAAAAAGAAAAGTTTAGATTAAAACAATAAATAAATACTTTGAATCG
Organism: Neelides sp. FZ-2019; assembly: GCA_009869795.1. NCBI lineage: Eukaryota > Metazoa > Arthropoda > Collembola > Neelipleona > Neelidae > Neelides > Neelides sp. FZ-2019. Next base: position 31,197 of record VJMY01000336.1, read on the forward strand.
GTACAACAATATAAAACTTTTTCGTCAAAACAAATAAAAACCCACCTGTTTGCTCGTTATGAGTAAATTATGTGTCAACATAACTAAGCTTGAACAATATGGATGATCCTAAAAAAATATTCATTTGTTTAATCATTAATAATAAGTATTAAATACTCAATAATAGCTAAATAAATGATTAGCTTCGTTTATATTTTCATAATTTTGTTTACCAATTGTATTGTGTTAAGAAGATGTCCTTGAAATCGTTCCCAAACACATATCTTATCATCTCCTCCTACACTAATGATATAGCTCGCAGAATAAGTTAAACCACATAGCGGTCCATCATGAGCTTGAATCGAATACATGCACATCCCTAAAAAGAAAAAAAGTTTAATTTATAAATAATAAAATTAGAATATTACACATTTAAAATCGTCAATTAAAGTTAAATTTCAGTAAATTAAGATCGCACTCACCCGTCGAAAGATCCCAAACGCATAACATCCCGTCTTGACTTCCACTCCCAGAAGTCATTGGACATATTTTATCAATGAAAAGACAAGTAATTGGGCCGTAATGCCCATGCAAGGTATACAAACTAAAATGATCTTCAAGTCGTATGACCTAAAATTAAATCATATTCATTTAATTCAATTGAATTGAAATTTAGCGTATCTTTTAGAATGAAAAATATAAAAATTACCTTAAGGGTGTGATCTTGACTCCCAGTGAGTATTTTTCCTCCTTCACAATCTAAACATGTTATCGGTTGCTGATGAGCTTTTAGCGTCGTAATCCAATTACATTTTAGATCTGCTTCAAAGGAAAACAACGAGGGTCGTATCCTTTCCTCACCATCAGCTCCTCCGTGCCCTGGTGAAATTAATAACAAAACTGATTAACTCTCCTCAAATAACATTTAGTTTATTTGTTATTGAGCAATTAATAGCGAATTTATCATACATCTGTGATATGGTGAAGGAGACTCGTTTGGCATTCCATTCGAGGATTCAAGTTCAACAAAATCGAGAGATCCGTTGAGTCTTGCAACAATGATTTTATTACCAATGATTTTGACACAAGTAACGCCAGCCATTTGATCTTCATAAGTGCACTGGAAAATAATTAAAAGCAATTTATTACGTATATAATTAAAATTAATAATAATAAATAATCTTTTTGATTATTTTTCAATACTTTAAGATAACCCGTATAGGCATCCCAAAACTCCAGCCTTCCAGATCCAGTTCCCAATACAATGAGATTTTCTTGAGAATCTAAACACCAAACCGGGGGCGCATCATCCCTCATATTTCCTTCACTAATCTTCTCCAATGGACTATTGACCCGGGACTCAGAGTTTCCCATCGAGTTCAATTGCTCCGAGCTGCAGTTCCCACAATTTTCAATATTCCCTCCCCGACTCCCAATCAAGTTGTGTCGACTCTGACCCGGGATCTGAATAGGCGGACTTTGTTGGTTATGCAAACAAAGGTTCGTGGGAATTGAAGGAGTTCGTCGATGATTCATCCCAATCACATCTTGCGGAGTAGATGCCGGAGTAGAAGAGAAAATGGGATAAGAAATGGAGTTATTCCTCGAATGCCCCTTATGGCTTTGCTTATTAGAAGGAACGTCAAAGCTCTGATTTTGACTCGGGTTGTAAAGCCCCTGTCTTTTCCCAGAAGAAGGTCGCTCGGTCAATTCAAAGTTCATTGTAGAAGTATTCGAGGGCGAACAACTCGCTGATTCGCCATCTGAAATTCCCCATGCACAGGCTTCTTCTTGTTGTTTTTCCAATGTTGAGAGTCGTCCAAAAAAGCTATTTAATAATTCAAACCCCGGATCAATCAAATTGCTAATAAAACTTAGATTCTAGTAAGTACATAGTATTTATCAAACATTTAATATAATATGACATAAATACTTGATCCAAATTGGTTTGTGATCAGGGAAGAATAAACAAGAGAACGGGTTTGATTACCTCTTCCTATCAACTGTAATTATGTTTTCGGCCGACGTTGTGTTCCAGACTTTCAAGACTCCTGCTAAGCAAACACTAGCTATTAAATTCCCATCATTTCCAATACACTCGACCTCTTGAGTATGACCATCCAATACTAAAGGAACGGCTTCAAACACAACCTAAAGACAAAAATTATTATTATTAGTCAAACTTATATTAGATATCTTACATTAAAATTTAAAAACCTCTATTTAAGACTCAAACAACTCAAGTCATGATCCCTTATATAAGTGTGTTTAAGAAATATTATATAATTTTTAAAAATTCCAATAAGACTTACTTGTGTGTATGCATCTGGAGGAGTTTCTGAATTATTCTTCGTCCAACTTGTACGCCATTCGGCGTAATTTCGAGAACAAATGCATTTGTAAAAGACAAACATCATGTAAGAGACGAAGATTAAGCTCGGGATGGCCAAGAGCATGGTCAAGGCCAATTCAATGGGAGAATTCGGAATATAGGGATCTTCCGAGGTTGAGGAGATGAGCCCTTTTGGTCCGATTTTCCCAATTGGAGTCAAGGTCACTTTGCTCTCATATTCATCTTCAAGTTCAATCAATTCAATTAGTAAAGTCAATTATTGAAAATCGACCTTCTATTAATATTTTATGAAGAAACTCATAAAAGTAAGTTAGGTAAGTATAAAAAAAATAAAAATTAGAATATTGAAAGCATTAAAACCAACCTGTAAAGTCGATTGGATCAAAAGCATTCGTGAGTGCTTGCCAATTAAACTTCTTGGCTTGTTCCAACTCGTATGGATGTCGAAGTGACGTGGCCAAACTCGGGTCAAGAGGTACGGAAATGCAAATAGGCGGAAGAACACTGATGTATCTCCCACTTAAGCTCACGTTATAAATCCCCATTAAAACTTGCCAATGAAAAGGCCCGAGTCGGCGCCAACTGTTCGGATTGCTCACATACAACTCTCGCAATACTTTTTTGTTCTGGTATCCCATTGTTGTTTCTTGCTGTGGAAAACTCTTTTCCGTCTTGGCCTGCTCACTTGTCCCGTTTTTCTTTGACAGAGTTCTAAGAACGAAGTTATTGGAGGCGAGCGTGAGAGCAATGCGAGAATAATTTTCATTCCCTTCCTCATTACGCATTTTGAGCGGGACAACCACGTCTTGCGCTGGGTCGGGATAGTTAAAATGGGCAACAATTCCAGATTGGTAAATAATAATTGAAATCCACCCAACCATGAAGATCATGAATGTCCTTTGGAAGAATCGAGTCCGAGCCCAAAAGTAGACAAGACGAATTCTTTTGGGAATCTTGACCAAAATGGGACCAGAATGAGAAGGGGCCACGATGGGGACTGGTTCGTGATTCATGTAGCCATTTTGACTTATCCTGGGATTCGACTTGATTCTCGAGAGCTTCGAAGGATGTAAAGGAGTTCGAAATGGGGCGTAGTAAGTAACAAAATTCTCGGGTTTGGATTCAACGGAGATTTCAGTTCGTCGAATGTCAATGGACAGAATTGTTGCAAAGAAAAAGGTTTGTAGAAAGAAATCAGAGAGAAGGCCAACGATGGCCAAAATGCAAAATTCTTGAATCATTGGAACAAATGTGAAGAAGCCAATAGTTAAGATCGTCACTTCAGTCAATAAATTCTTAGTTATACTCCATCCTTCTCTGCTTAAACCCTGAAATTGTCGTTTTTATATTTAATTGTTCATTTTTATGTTTTGTTTATTTAAACAAATAATCTTTAGAAAAAGTAAAATACATTTTTAATTGATAATGAATATGAGCAATTTGTTTAAAAAAGAATAAAAAATACCTGTGCAACACGAATTTTGACATCAAGATGCGTCGCCGTTGAAACCACTGACCGTGTGAGAACGAGAATATTTTCCAATCCAATGATGACAACCAAATAAGGGAAAATGGCTTTTGGATTTATTTCAAAAACCATTCCAAAATGTGAACAAAGGCCGACAGACATACACAAAGAACAAAGGACAGTGGCAAGGGCACTGAAAGCCATCCCGAGTTTCGACGTGATGATTTCCACTTTTCTCACCGAGAAGTACGTGTAGAAGAACATAGCAATGTAAGTAATGATGAGAGGAACGAGTTCAAATAAGCTCGTCTGGGCTGGGAAATAAATATGAAATATCCGTTTTTCATCCAAAACAACTGACTCGAATCCAGAACTATTATTGTCGCCTTCAAGATCAATTTTTTCAGGTTCTTTTGAATAAATCTTTCCAAGAGACGATTCAATGATATCTAAAAATCTGACATAAAGGAAACCCGTTAATATCTAATATTACTTTTATTAATATTTTCTATTTAAAATGTTAAAAAATTAATAATTCGACTTTTAGTTACTTTAAATCCAGATCTTTGAGAATGAGCGTAATTGCATAAGTCACAATCCTTTGCCTCGCCTTGAACGGATAGCGTTTCAATCCCGTGTCTTTGACGTTCATCCCAAGTAAAATTTCGGCCAAGCCGCTTCGTCCTTTTTGATGGCTTTGAAAATTGAGTATTGTTCCAAGCAGATCTGGATCTTCTTGAAACTTTAAATAATTTTGCTGCCAAAAATTGGCAGGAGATACGATTAGACAATTAAACTCAGGCAACATTGAAACTTTTCCTTTCAAAGCTCTTGACTTCACTTCTCCCACCGAAAAACAAATATTTTGCAATTTGACACTTCTGAAAAATAAACATTTATAATTAAAAATTGTGCCGGTCCTTTAACAAATATATAACAAAGTTGACCAATGATTTAAGTAAAAATATTTTCCTTACTCGTTAGATTTGTCAATTTTTGCCGTTTTAATTGTATCGAGAACATGAAAAACTTCTCCTAATGGAGCTCGAAAAGCATCAGTTAGAATGAGATCCGTGTTCCAAGGCAGAACAGCAGATTTGACAATTATTTGCTGAACGTACGTGACAGGTGAGCCTTTGTACCATCGAGGCCAATCTGAACCATCCCAACCTCCAACTGGGGGAACAGTGAAATTTTCCAAAGTCGTGTAAAACTCTTGCGGTTTATTCCCTGGGAGTGGAAGGCTCAAGAGCGGATAGCTAAAAGACATACAATTGTGATTCAAAAATTAATTTATTTGTTTGCTCTATCATTTATATGTAGAATTAAATTCAATCCACATGGACAAACATTTGAATGATTAAATAAAATGAAATGAACGTAATTTTCTTTAAAACTTACCATGAAATGAGAACGACAATGATGGAAGAAATGATAATAATGATGGGATGAGAAGAGCAAAAAAGTCCGAGCGTGTAATAAAACTGTGCGACTCTTTCCGGTATTGTCCGATTCTGATTTTTGGATCGCTCGTGAGGCATCCCGGTCAATTCCGAGTCTTGGTCTCCAGATTCTCCCTCCGCGTGGTAGATGTTCCGTACAAAGTTCCTTCCACCAAACCCGCCTTGCTTGCTCCTCATTTTCTAATGAGAAAGGAGAACATAATGCATTAAACCATCTACATTGCCAATTAGATCCCATTTGGATTCGATGAGGAAAACAAGATAGAGTGTGGCTATATTAAAGAGTATTCGGAATATTCCACATGTGCTATGTAAATAAATATAATATGTACACTTATAAAGTAATTACTTCAAGTACACTAAATACGTCTGAACTTGATTCCAGATTAAAAAGAAAAAAGAAATTACAATTACTAATACATGCACGAACTCATTTTTTATACATACAAGCATACTTGTGTCTATAAAAATGAATTGATAGGACGTCTTCGTAAGCCAATACTATAGACCTATGTATAGCGAATTAATTAAGATTAAAAGAAAACGAGAGATTACCAATACACCCTAGATTAAATACCTAATTATGTCTAGTAATTAACTAATAGCCAATATTCCTTGTATAAAAATGGAGACGAAAACGAAATAGACATTCAGGAAGATAGTTAATATTTAACATTATAGGCTCATCCGAATAAGTTAGATAAAGGTTTTTCATAGCATCTGTATTCATCCTTTATCTAAATGCACAGGAAATTAAATGTTCAATTGGAGATAAGTCTATTAACTTTAGATGTGTGTGTTACTGTGTTATCACTCGTCTCTCAAGCCCAAAATTGGCAGTCAAAATAGTCAAATGAACTTCAATTGAATAAAACCTTTAATTGTACTACTTTATGTCTATGCTTTTATGCTTATGTATGCTTAAATGCAAATAAGCCTACCTATGGATATATTTTCTTTGAATTAATTTATAATGTAAAGCAGCAAGTCAAGGTTGGCATTTTTAGTAACAGGAAAACCATTTGCTTATTCTATAATAAGCTTAATTAAGACCAAAGGTTAGATTAGATCAATAAGATGACTAGGCTATTAAATATATTAAAAATAGAATATGAAATTATTGAATAAAATCATATATATATATATTAAGCACACATTTATAATACGCAAATATCTAATATAACTACTTAATTAAATGTTAATAAAAATGTAATGATTGGATAAAATTGATTGTTATTTTCTCTGAATTAGTAAAAGTAAATATTTTATTACACGAAAGATCATGGGACATAAAAAGTGGAATTTGATCTTGAATTATTTTTATTATCTCAAATCTCTTACTTGTTCAAAGGAGGAACTCCAACTTGTTTTAATTGTGCTTTCACTTTTCACTTAAACTCCATCTTCGTAAATGTTGATAATGGAAGACAGGAGTTTAGAAAACTCAAGATTTGTTAAATGTCACTTACACATTTTATAATCCAATGTTGTTTCATTTTTAAAGCTAATCTTGAAATTGATTTTGTAAATCATGTAGTAAGAGAATTAAAAAATCCATAATAATCCAAATACACCTTCAATTACAATAGAACCATGATTAAAAATGTAGGATGAACTTTTAACGGAAGTTTAAATATTGTTTATAATTTAACTTATAACGATGCATTTAACCACACAGGTTTTTAGAGAAATTGGATTAAAAAATTGCGTTTGCGCCCTTTCCAAGAATACTTAATTTTTTACTCAACACTTCCTCAATTGAAGTTGATGATTGAAGTAAGAAGATTTAAGTACTTGGTACTTCTGTAAATGCAAGTTCTTTACCAATTAAGTTTAAATTGGAGAACTACGGTGAGCAGCATTTATCATAGGCTTTAACAAGTCTCATCAGTGCCCAAGTTTTCCTTTTTCTACAACAGCTATGCTTCAATTCATTTCATTGGGAAAAATCAAAACCATACGAGTTTTATATAGGTATGTTGAATGAAAAGGCTTAACCTTTTTTACATGTACTAAAAATATATTGTTCATTATTTGCGATATAAATTATAATATAAAATTAGCATATTTATGTTTCTCGATCATTTCAAAGTGTATGCTAAAATATAATGGCAATTTATGCCACTCATATCTTAATGTTCATTCGTCAAACTCATATGACATAAACTCATAACATCATATGTAGATAAACTCATTTTCCATCCAAAATGATTTCTTTGCCATTGATTCCTTTAATTTATTCATATGACATGTCCCCGAAATTGCAAATAAGTAAAGCGAGCGAAGCATAATATATTTACAACTTCCTAACTCGTATTACACAATAAGACTCGACGTGCATGCATGTTTCATATTCTTTAAAGATAAACTTTGCTGAAATTAGAACAATAAGAATCAAGTGAGAATGCATCGACCGCCACGCATCAATTTCAATTAACAGAATTGTCTGCCATTTGAAATCACGCTAAATAAATGATGTCCGGGAATCCTAAAGTGCAAAATTTTTATTACCTAATTGACCAAAAACGTTATGAATCGTCTAATAAATATAAAGTTTTAAAATTTAGGCTCACCTATACCTATTTTAATAGTACTAAGTATAAATTGTAACTTTATTCTTTAACTTTATATTTTTGCAATAATTTTCTTTAATTGCTTTTTTGCTCCGTTTCAGAGGTGAATTTGGGGATGTTTGATAAAATATGCCAGGACATCTGACGATTGTGTGATCGATATTTCAGAGAGTAAATTATTATCATCTTTTGTATTCCCATGAGATGGTATCCAATAATTTTTCATTTAACCCCAAATTGATCCTTCAAAATTAAATTTCCATTATCAGATTATCACTAAAAACTACCAAATCATTTGAATGAAAATGTAATTATATGGATTTATTTTTAACCTTCGTTAAAAGGAAAAGTATTGATCATATATCAAGGGTTTTATGATTAAAATTTAGCTACACATACATACATGTTTTATAACATAAGGTAAGCACGTGAAAACGTCGTAAATTCACATAAATTAAACATTAAATTTCACTCTACAAAAAAGAACACATGAAAACATCATTATAAAGATCTATTACCTGCACTGCTCAATTTCAATTAAATTACTCTGCAAGTTTATACTTATATAATGATCGCAATTTAGGTAGTATAAAAATTCTCAAGAATATGTTAGGTTTTAAATCTGATATTATTAATGAACACAATGCAATTCCATAATTGTACCAGTTTCATTTGATTCTCAACTACATTAGTTAGTATTTAAAAAAGGTATATTATCAAAATACACAAATATCGATCATGCCAATATTTACATTTAATTCTCATAGTAAACTTGATTTTTTTTAAATTCATCACTCGAGATTTAACGTGTTCCATATAAAAAAAGAAGAGTTTTTTTTATGTATCACCATTATTTGTAGGCATGCCATGCATGTAATTTTACCAAGAAATTTTAACTACACTCTTTTCACAAGGATATAAAAAGTGAATGATCTGAATTCTGAACATTAAATATGAATTAATAAGCTTAAGGTCCATAAGGAAAATAAGCCTGTGGTGATCGTATGAGTTCGCAATTGGATTGAAGGTGAGGGCAATATCAAAGGGATACTTTGCTCTGAGCTCACTCCACTTCTTCGTGTCCAATCTCCTTTCCATTGGAAGGGAATGGAATTGGACGTTACTTAAGGAGGTTCTCCAACCGGCGCGCGTCCCAGTCCTCCGCCATTCCTCTCCGACAGCGGACCAGGTGGAATTTCTCCAAGACCCTCTGATTTGTCAGTTGAGGATGTCGCACGAGAGTGAGGAGAAGGCCCCTGTGCCGGGGAAAGTCGTCCCGACCACCCGGAGAAATGGGAAAGTGGAGAGGAAGGAGAAAAGACCGCAATCCACAGACGAGTGGAATTGCATGGAGCACATCCTTTGGTTCAACGTTTTCTGGTTCATTTTGCTCCACGTCGCTGCCGTTTACTCCCTCACCCTCGCCTTTGAAACCAAGTGGCAAACTTGGATTTTCGGTAACAATCATTTAAAAGGATTTTTTCTTAATATATTTTACATTCTAAATTGACATTTTAACTTTGAATTTGTAAACTTGAAATAACTCCCAATTAGTTTTTTTAAATCGTCGAATGTCACATATACATTAATTTGGAAATAAATGCATTTCTGTTAATTTAATTGAATTAAGTTTTCGCATTTATGAATTGATGTTCCAAAATTGAGATTTTTTTAAATAAAATGTAATCTTAATCATATTTTTAATTTATTACTTATTAATTTTTTTATCTTGATTATTTTTCTGGTTGATTTCAGCCGTGTTCCTGTACAAGGCATCCCTATTCAGTATCACGGCCGGCGTTCATCGTCTCTGGTCTCATCGTGCGTACAAGGCGAGGCTTCCTTGGAGAATCTTCTTAGCGGCTCTCAACACGATCGCATACCAAAACTCGGTTTATGAATGGGCGAGGTCAGTGAATTATCTCACTACTCGATTTCATTATGCAATCCCAACTCATCTCGAAATGAGATCTTTATTGGTACGAGTTATTGGACTAGAATCATGCGTTCCTTTTTAAGAGAATGTCAACGAGTGATTTAGTAATAAATGACTGGACTTCCTGTAATCTCAAGTTCAAAAGGCTAAAGTCTAGTCATTTCTCTCGCTCAAGATCTGAATGCCAAAAGTCACACCATTCATGCCAAAAGTCACATGTTCTTACGTAGAATTAGAAACTAGGTTCTTAGCGTTCTTAATTACAAACTAGTCAGAATACATAAATCGGTATTTTCGTATAAATATCTTTTATGTATATGTTTCATCTTTTTATTTCGAAATAACACTGATATTAGATCAATTATGCACTATTGTAAGATTCAAGGATGATTCGGTTTTAAGTTTAAATAATGATCTCATACCATAAACTCGTTATATATAGACAATCAATACATAAAAAACCATATTATTATTAATATTATTATAAGTTTAGCATTATTGTGAGAGTTTCTACAAAAGTATTTAGAATTGATACAAGATTACATAATTATACTTGGCAGCTTTAATAACAAATTTAATATCAAGATATCATAGATTGGATAAGTAATAACTTGTAAATATAGATCTGAAATACATAAAAAAGACATAAAAAAACTAGCGATTGAACAAATTTACTTTTAATATATCTGGCTAATAAATGAGAAAAATGTATATAAATAATAATTTTGAAATTACATGACTTGTACATTATGATATAATTTGAAATAATAATTTAATAAGTGCATTGAGATTGAGCTATATTATGTATACGTAAGCAAGTAAGCATAAGCATAATTCTATAATTTTCTACATTCGCATCCTTTGAAACAACATAATATTATCTTATTATCATATGTAGATACTTTATTTATCACATACATGTGTTACACTTCTTACTCTTCTTAAAAAATGTTATTGTTCTTTTTTAATCATTATGCCCTTGTTTTTATATTTCAGGGACCATCGAGTTCACCACAAATACACAGAAACCAATGCAGACCCTGTCAATTCCAAGAGGGGATTTTTCTTCTCACATGTGGGTTGGCTTTTATGCAAGAAACACCCTGACGTTAAGGAAATTGGAGGAAAAGTTGACATGAGTGACATCCTCGCCGACCCGGTTATTTATTATCAACGGAAATATTATGCCCCTTTGACCGTGATCGGATGCTTCGTTGCTCCGACCGTCATCCCATGGTTTTACTGGGGCGAGTCTCTCTGGAATGCCTATTTCATCGCCGTGACTCTTCGCTATTGTTGTGCGCTGAATGCAACTTGGCTCGTCAACTCGGCCGCTCACATGTTTGGGAATAAACCCTATGATGTGAACATTGCCCCTGTGGAGAATCTCACCGTTTCGGCTCTCACTCTTGGAGAAGGCTATCACAACTTTCACCACACTTTTCCCTGGGATTACTCGGTACCTTATTATTTAATTATACAAATTAATTAATTATATTTTAATAAATAACTTATTTATCCCTTTTCTGTCAATGGTTCCTTTTCTTGTCAAATCAGGTTAAATTGAAGAATTAACACAAAATCATTGATTGGTGAATTATGATCATTGATGAATAAAATTTTGACTTTTGATTACAGACTTCAGAATGGGGATGGAAAATCAATTTGACGACAATGATTTTGGACTTTTGTGAGAAAATTGGACTTGCTTATGATCTTCGTCGTGCTACGCCAGAAATTGTATTAGCAAGGAGGAAGCGAACGGGACCTGAGGGATTCGACCGAGAAGTTCACGACGTCCATGAATACATGAACACTGAACATGACTTTTAATCTCACCACACAATTCGACCAAAAAGAACACTTCAAAATTTCCTATCATCTCTTTAAATAAATAGCATTTAGGTAATTTACATTTAGTTTTAGGTGCATAAACGTTTGGACAATCGAATCCAACAGCAAGTCCAGTGTATTAAAGTAGAAATAATACTTATAAACCGTTTTTACATGGAATATATGGAATAAAGAGCTTCTCGTATCATTTTCCCTCTAACAATGTTTATAAAATCTTTTTTTTAAATTAAAAATCACGCATATTCAAAGAGCATAAACTTAATAGATTGGGAAATCCGAGAATAATCATCAGAATTTAATTCATTAACCACAACTCAATTAAGAATAAGGATAAGATAAATACTCTCATGAGTTCATTTTGTATTCATTATGGAATTCATAAGTTTAACAAAGTTGTAAAAACAAGTTTTTATATCAACTCTGAAGAAGTTTTATAATCTCACTTTATTATGGGAACTTTTGGAACAATTGAACCAATTTGAGTTTTTTTGTGGAAAATACAATAAGTAGGTACATAATACCATTCGAAAACAAATTTTTATATCAAAAAATATAATGCTCCAGAGATAAAGAATTTACGTTTTTTCCTTAATCCAAGATGGCCCAGCCTATGGGATGATCATCCCACATCTAACTTCTCTTATATAAAACTTTTTTTCTATTTAAGCTAGAGATTTGGGATTTTTTTAACTCCTCAATTACATGTATTTGTACATAAAAATTTAATTATAATTAAAATCGAGTATTTTTCAAAATTTCTAAAAATTGAAAACCATTAAAATGAGAAAATTTAATGTTTAATTTGTTAAGAAGGATTATCTCTTGTGGTCTTCTTCAAGGAAAGGCAAAAATAGTCAGATTTCACAGGGTCGTATTGCAAGGAAGTGTGAACAATGATTGAATGATGTTTGAAAGTATGAATATATGAGAATGAGTGAAGATGCATTAGTATGGATGCTTATATAATTAGTTAGATAGATAATTTTTAGTATGAGTGTTCAAAAATGAAATTGAATGAAATGTTAGGTTTAGTAATAAATGCATTTAATAATTCATTTTAATTTATCAATATAATATAATAAAATATATATTAATAATATAATAAAAATAATCAATTTATCAATGAGGTTATAATAAGGGATCAAACAAATAATTCATTAAATTGAGTTAGTTAACAAATATATATATAATACAAACAAATTAAGAATAAAAACTATATAAACAAGTAAACTGAATAACAAATTTAATTTAATTTTCACTACAATTTTTACATTTAATTACTGTAACTCTATGTTCAAGACATAATAATTTATTACAATTTGAGCAACGAATAATAGAAGATTTTCTCGAGCGCTCGCAATCTCCACAACGACTTTTCAACTTATCTAAGGTAGGAATAGCTCCTTCAAAGAAAATTGTCTTGTGAATTCATAGATTTGACGTATTCTTTCACACGAAGATCAGTAACAGTTTGAGCCATTCTTTTGACATTTTCGTGGATAAGTTCCAATCCCAATTCCTTGTAGAAGCAAAATTGCCGTGAAGGATCTTCAATCTTCCATTTTGAGTTGTGATGAATCCTAATGATAAAAGTATTGTTTGTTGCTGTATTTATCGTCAAGAAAAAATACTTCATTAGCGATTTGTTGTTTGGTCTTGCGACAGAATATTTGATCACAAATGTCGACTCCTCCTTTGGTGCTGTTGTATGTCAAAATGATGTCAGGTTTCTTCGGGTTCAATGCCTACTGTCATGGTACTCGGTGGAAATGAGAATTGTATTTTCATGAAAGTAGAAGATGGATAAAAATTCTTCTCTTCTTCTCTTTTCTGTAGCTTCAATAGGAATGTCTCTTCTTGACTGTCTCATTGTTCCAAAGTAGGTTAATTTCTGATCAGGCAAAAAATTGCACAATTCAATACTTGAAAAAAGTTGTCTTCATGCTTAGATTTATTACTTTTTGATATATCTACATTGCATTTAACTTTAATGATATGTTTTTTGTATGACCTTTATGATCTTTTCTTTTAATTGTAAATGTTTTTCAGTTTTTTCATGTCTACTCTTTTGACTTTTTGATATATATATATTACAGGACTCACAAAAAGATTTTGTAGAAATTTCCGCCATTTATTATAGTATTTATTAGTATTTAATCGATTCTTAAGTCGTGTATTTTTTCAATTTTTCTAGATCTATTGACGTTCTCATACGATTGATAGATACATACTAGCAAAAAGCAGATTTTTTACTACTTGAGATTTTTTATAATTGACTCGTTTTAGCTTCATTTTTCGGACCCGGCGCCGGGCCATGCTAAATCAAGGCCGATCAAACTTGCTTCGCGTAGCTTGATCGTTCATACTCTATGCTGTAGTTCTCAGACTTGAGATTTTGAGATCTCGATTTAATCTCGAGTGTAGAGGGCTTGAGGTTTGAGGGATTGAAAATTGACTTGAGGGGTTGAGGGCTCGACGTTTTTGCTAGTGCCCTGCGGTAACCCTTATAGTAGTCTTGTCGAAAATGGCAAATGTTTTCAACTCTTGTCCTTGAGGAAGTTGGAATTTCTTTTCTCCATTGAGTTCTATCTTTTAAGACGAAGATTTCATCCGTAGTGTCTCGTTCATTTGTCAAAACTGGCATTTCATCCTCATCATTGTCATCGTCACTGTCAATCATTTCCAGAAAATCTTCGTCGCTCTCAGCAGTCAAAATCGGGAGTTTTTAACAGCACCAATTTTTGAAAAGTCCAAAGAGTCGTCCAAAGAGAAGTCCAATGAAAAGCCATTCCAAAAGTGGGTTTCCAAGAATCCTCAGTCTAACGGAGTAAGATGAATCCAGTGTTCCATTCAATAGGAAGATTTTCGTCCAACTAATTGAAGAGCTTTCATCAGAGTTTCGTCCATCCAATTGAAGAGCTTTCATCAGAGTTTCGTTCATCCAAGCATCCATCAGAGTTCAGTCCAGCGGGGATAGATCCTTCTTTCTTTGACTCATTGGCAAGAATGATGTACATTCAACGTACATTTATCTAATTTTAATTTAATTCGTTGCATTTTCTCCGAATAATCACGAATTTCATTATCGTTTTATGTTTAATAAACGAGTTATAAGTCAACGCGTTTTGTTAACGATAAATTGAAAATTCGTATAATAGTAAGTAATAGAAGAAACGAAAAGGAAATGAAAACATATGTTCGCCGTATATGATTAGTATATGTAAGTGGTCGGTGGAAAATGAGGTTGAGTGAAAAACGTAAGGAACGGCCCTGGAGAAAAATGTGGGATGATCATCCCATGGGCCGGGTTTAATGCTTCGTTTTTTGGTATACGAAGAGTTAGTGAGCAATGAGTTGGGTAATGAGCTTGTGCCAATATTTAGTTTAATAACTTTTAATATAATCATTGCAATTTGATTTATTTAAAGCATTAGTAATTCAATGTAAAATTCAACTAAAATACTCAATAACAGACGGAATTTCATTTAGGTAATTTTCATCCCAAAGTCGCTAGTTTAACCAATTAACTAAATTAGATAATAACTAAACATTTAACAACTGATCCTCTTTGAAATAATGAGAATGAAATAAATACAGTCTAAACTTGACTTAAGATACGCAATAACTCCTCGCTTAATACTAGTTAAATTAACAAAACAACTCAAAATAAGTACTTTTATTATTAAATATTGCTTATGGGATCTTATTAGTAAATGATTCTTATATATTCATGAATTATTATTTAAAATAGTTATCTTATATAATATAACCACAATAAAAGATCAATGTTAACACACGATTGAATTAACAAATATACAGCAAATACACATAATGTTAAACGTATATAAAATATAATTAAGATTATATCAGTAGACTTCATTGAAATTAATCTCCCAAAATTATTGTTAACAAATAACTTTCTTTAAAAATATTTAATATATCTCATGGAACGTTGAGTTAGGATCGATAAATATTGAAATTAGAAGAATTAAAAGGTTTAAAGATTGGCGAATTAAAAGATTGATAAAATTTGTTAAAATATTTAACGATTACTTATTGTAATCCTCACGTAAAATCACCTTAACACTAAGATTGGCGAATTAAAAGATTGATAAAATTTGTTAAAATATTTAACGATTACTTATTGTAATCCTCACATAAAATCATCTTAAAAAATCAAACAATACACAAAATTTATACAAATAAGGAGAATAAAATCGTTATCAACATGAACATTAAGATTTTTAAATTAATTTTAATTTGTCAAAATTGAAAGTTGAAATAATTACTCATTAAAATACGAAGAACATTATGCTCTCTATTTACGCTATGCCACTAGATGCACACTTATATTCTATTTAATAAACGAATAAACCTAAATATTAGAAATTAAAACGCCCACATTCGTTAATACGTGTTTTGAGATTTATAAAAAATCTATTAGATAATCCTAAGACTAAATACCTTATTGCTAATTAAACGAAGAGGAGATTCACAAAGATCGAGAGTAAATGCAGAACGTGGGAAAGCTTGCATGAATTATAATCAGTAATTATCTTTGCGTTACTTAAAAAACATACAACTCGAGTTACAACTTGGAAAAATTGAAAAATCTAAGCTTGAGATTAGAAGGATTAAATATCACATGTGAATTGAAGCGGCTGTGTAGCGAGCCTCTCCTCTCCGAAACGCCCACTGACTCGGACGATGCTAAAAGATTAATTCATTAATGAATCATTAGTTTGCTCACTCATTTGGGGATTGTGAAAAGGGTCGTTAAATGAAGCTCATCTCTTAATGGATTATTTCTTACTCTGATTAGAAATTGCCCCGACGGGGAATGAGGATACAAATATGCATAAAGAAGCCATCCAACAGACACAAAAATCATCATGACCAAGAAAAGAATTCCGACGACTCCTCCTGCTCCCATCCCTTCTTCTACAAAACATTTTATTAATTAAAATTCATTAAAACTAAAATTAATTAAATTAATATTAAATCAGTCTTTTACCTGGTACTTTTTCTTTCTTAATTGAATAAGACTCTGATCTTTCATGTTGAAAGTCATCATGGTTGATTTTACTTCTGGTTGAATGAGATTCATCATCTATTTCAAAATATTAATCATACTTATTAAATACAAACTTAATGCTTTTAATTTAATGAAAATCAAAAAAATTAGGAATTATGTTAGTTGTTCCCATAAAGTTTCAGGCAATGTACTGTGGCTTACAAAGGCCTCTGCCTGACATTTTTTATTTTCATGGAACCTTGGAATCTCGCATATTAGCAAAATGTTTAAAATAAACTTACAATTTGATTTTTATGAAGAAAAGTATAATTTGATCGAATATTATTTAATAATTAACACTTTAGCGATTCCAGGACAATTTTCCCCACATTTCCATGAAAATAAAAAAAGCCAGGCGGAGAACTTTATAAACCACAGTAGGTGTGTAAATTCTTCATCATTTTAGAAAATAATCCTCTTGAAATATTTATAAATTACCATGATCATGATGATGGTATTCAGAGGCCTCAGTACTCGTAGGACTGTTGCATTTCTCAACAGTGGTAATGTTGTTCTTTTCACATTGCTTGGTGACAAATTCTTGTCTAAATCTATCCGTCCCATCTGAACATTTCCCAATTGGGCCGCACCAAACACACTACATTGAAACAAATTAAAAAATTATCTATTTGTTATTTTTACAGAAATGTTTATTTTTGCAATTATGAGTTATGAATTAGTTTTATTAAATAATAATGAATTGGTTATTACTTGAAACTTTGTATTTGAGTTAGCACATGAAGTACAGTTATTAAAATCAAGGCAGTTCTCAAAAGGAGTAAAAATGAAGGCAACCCCGTTCGTTATATTGGCATTCTTTATCTCAAGTCGATCATATTCATAAATCGTCTTCTGTTTCACATCTAAACAAGAACTCAAGAACGTTTAATAAGTAAATATTGTAATGATAGTTTAAGGACAGCATGGAAAGACAGGAGGCTTACATAACAACTGTCTATCTTTCACATAAGCTTCTGAAATTCCAACTTTTACAGGATGATGAGTGTCATTGATTAAAGACACAGGCACGGGGATTTCTTTGTACGCAAAAATGATTGTTCCATTTTTCAAAAGCTGAAAATTGCATGTTTAAATTTTATATTTATTCATAAATATAAATATTAATTATGAATAGAATAACCGTTTTAGTATTATGATTATGATCAGTTATATTTTTAAAAAATTACTTACAGTAGATTGAAAAGTAAAAGGTCCATGTTCTTGGGAATCTTGAAGATGAACTTTTGTCCATTCGACCGTGAAAGACGTTTCTGTAAAACAAAATCAAATGGTATTGGCATAGTCTATATAAAAGTAAATAATTAACTATAGACTATTAATTAGTTAACTAGTCTAATCTAGATACAATGTGACATTATTCCATGCATTAGATGAGATAAGGAAAGGATTAGATACTCGTTTAATATGCATCCCGAATTTTAAAAAAAACTATAATTTACCAGTGGGAGTCTTTTCCAGCTGCATTTAAGACAAACATTAATTGCATATTAACTATTAGTCATTGATCAACATATGTTTAAAGATAAGTTGAATGTGAAAGTCTACAAAAACATATAATATATTAATGCTAGTGAATAATATGAAATATGGCATCTGAAATACTCTAATAACTAATTGTAAGTAAGAGAGGACTATTAAAATTTGTTTGTCTCAATTTGTCAAAAGCAATAAAAAACAGTGTTCATTTTAATAATAAAGTGAACACACAAGTTGTAAAAATTACATCAATTATATAATATTAGAGGAAACTTTGAGAAATACTTAGAAGTTTAATCATTTAAAATAAACAATAAGCTTAATAAAGCATAAGAGCTCAATAAAATATTTTTTATATATGGATATGGCATTAATTAGTAATAGTAATGTACCATTACATGAATCAACAATCAACACACCCAACAATATGAATATTAAGCCATTATCTCATTTCCGCTAATTTTTTTGCTCATAAATTTTCCTTCTTGAAAGGCATTATCAAAAGTTAAAATTACCACATACCACAATTACCACATAAAACCAATCCATGTATTATGTATAATAAATTAGATAAATATGAATACAAGGAATCAACTAGTGTTATTGTAAACTTTGAGTAACACATAATAACAATGTAAGTTAAAAAAAATCTAATGCTATTGCTTGAAAATGTTCAGAGTCAATTGACAATGAGAATGAAATGAAACTAACCATTAGAAAGATATCGAATTGTTGCATTTAGTGATAAACTCGAATCAAAGTTGGCCATGAGAGGAGCAACGTATTGTGTGGCTGCGAGCCATGCATGAACTTGATCTCCAAGGTAGAGGAAACCGCCAGTCGCTAATGTCACATTTTTAATTCGATGCCCATAAAATGGAAATTCAAATTTGAGCTTCAAAGTCTGAAAAACAGAAATTGTTAAATGATTTAAAATTATATTATATTTATCGTTTTTATGAACTTCGGTGTCTTACGGCTGCTCTTCGATGAGCATTTGATAACATATCATGAGTTATACATTCCGAGTGGTTGTCCAAATTAAGCCAAAATTCTTCTCCTTTTTCTTTATATTGAATCGAATAATACTTCCCTTCAATGAGGTGCTGAAAATAAAAGTGTACAATTATCAATGAAAAATAACTGTAAAAATTAATTTTATATATTAATATATAAATATTAATCTGGAATAATATTTCCAAACTGAGAAATGATACTTATAGTATTTAAATTTTTAATATAAATGCAATTAGTATAAAATATTCAATTAATATAGAGAATATTAAATGTAGCATAGCTTAATTACTTCTTTAGTGAATGTTTCATTGTACAACATTGGGAAATTGTCATCATCTTCAGCATTTGGTAATGTGGCATTTTGAGTTTGCCCTAAACCTTGACTTGATGAATCTGTATGATTGAACTCCTGTGTCTTGTTCAACCAAGATGTGACGCTTGGTGATACACTGGACGGAGCTTGAATGGATGTATTGGCATTGGTCATTGGAAGCTCGGTGCTGTTTGTGACAGTTGACGTAATCTTGATAGGAGGATTTGTAACTTTAGCATCCATTTGGGTCGCTTTCTTGGTCCCATTGCTAACGTTTTTTAAATGTTCGCTCTTATCAGGAGCTTCTTCTGGAAGAGCATTTCTCCTTGACCTTTGAAGTATGAGACCTTCTGGTAGCCGCACAACTTCCACAAGTCCTAATTCACTCGCTCCATTGCCTGAGTTATGGTCTTGTACGAAATATTGCTCTGGAATAAAAATAAAATAAATTGAAAAATGAATGAAAAAAGACCATTAAATATGAATTTGCGAATAAAATATGGAATGAGAGTTAGCATTATGAATCATCAATTATTAGGAATGCAAAGTAAATAGATCCACGTTTTATATAATATTTACTGTAGTAGTTCCTAGTTCAATTTAATCTCAATATAGTCTTACGATCCGCAGATCAGTCTTATGACTTTTGACTTTCCTCAGCATAAAACAATTAACATGTTCATTGATGAGTAATTTTGCAAGATAGACAAGATATTTACACCACTCATATCCATTTTAATATATGTATGATCTAATTTACTAGAACACAGGGAAGTATTTAATTACTAACAGAATAGTGTATACGAAATACTTGTATAATTTACAAATTTCCTGTGAGAGGGTTTCCGAAATAAAGGTATTTTTTATCGAAATCGGCATGAATAGAAAATGAGATCTATAGGTTATGAATAATTTATGGCTTCGTATTCAAGCAATGTAAAATGATTTGAAGTCACTCTTAAATCTTTTGGCAAATTGACAACATGACAGAATCTAGTTTATTATAGTTTGATCCAAATGACATGCAATGAGTCACAAAAAGCAATTTGAATATGAGAATATTAAACCCTGTCTTAATAAATGTAAAGAAAACCTTTAACATCCAAGATAATTCAATAGACAATAACGGTCTAATGGTAGACTAACTAAAAGTCCAAACAAATGTAACGAAAATATATTAGATGTATACATGTGATCGTTCGTTAAACCCATTAAGAATTCAAATAGTAGGTATTATTAAAGTGGGTGCAAGTGCAAATATGCTCATACTCTAGAACGGTAACTAAAAACTCAAATGGTTTATGAATGGTTAACAATTTATTTTACTATACATGCATTCTTCGTTCTCCAGATTATTACATGAAGAACATTACTAGCTTTTAACACTGGACATATTCAAAATAGTAGTGGATTTTCCTGCTGAAGAATTAAAAAGATTGAAGTAGAGATATAAAAATCTTTAGAACGATGTTCATAGTTTACATAATGCACAAGTGTCTAATATAAATAGAAAAATATTTCCGGCACTATAATTCTCGAGTGATGTTTAACGATAAGAAAGATTTTCTCACCAATGCTCGAAACCTTGATGGAAGCATGTATATCGTATAATGACTGAGTTCGGTTACAACAGGTCAATAACTTGGATGTTTAAACTAGAGTGTCTTTCTTCAACATTTAAATTGGCATGTTTCTTAAAATCTTATATACAAAATGAACCAAGGTTAAAAACTAATTCTCAATACACTATAGATTTGATGATGGACATTTAAAAGAAATGAAACTTATCATTTAAGATATTTTTTAGGTTAATGGTATAAGAGGTGCGTGACAATGAGTACCTTGCATAATTTTTGACTTAATTTTAACAGACTTGACAAGCTGATGTTTACCTTTTAAAAATACATATCGCATAATATTATTTACTATTAGTCTATTCCAGAAAGGAATTGCAAATTATAATAATAATATTTATAAGATATTTTAATATTTCTTAGACTTTTTTCAATTCATCGTGAAATCGCTAGTATATCAGTTTTACTTTAAAATGTAACTACCCATGTATTTTAGTTGATTGTTAAAAGACAAGTTAATATGCTAAATAAGGAAGTAGATATTTAGTTCATGTTGCATACTAATTTACAACAATGTACCTCAAAAGGTGAGTCACTCGACCGCAAATTGTTAATGTTTGTAAATTGAAAAAAAGTTAGTTTACCTGTATTGTAGTTTTGGGGATGGAAACTGGAATGGGTGAGATGATCCGGGAGGAGAAGAGCACCGAGAAGGAAGAGGAGGAGGAACGGACTTGCCATTTTCAAGGGACGACGTCTTAAAGGCAACTGTTGGGCGACGGAGACGGAGTTGAAGCTGAAACCAGTTGCTCCCTTCACCATAGCCTCCATGCACTCCTCTTGTCTAGATGCCATCTACCAGTCTAGGTAATACCCCCGTTATACTCTCATACTACCCACAAGACCCATATGAGCAGAGGGGCATTGGAGTTATAACGTTCATAGATAGAATAGGATCCATGTCTTCAAGCATGTCGAAGATAGGAGCTTGAATGACTATCAAGTATTCAGAAAAGCTCATTGTCTCAAGTTTCCTCATGAATGAGCATATGTTAAATAAATGAAAAAAACCATTAAATTCAAATACACACAAAATAATCCTATCCTATAATAGAGACGTATTCAAGTTTTCAAGTCAAACATGTCTTTTACGAAGTAAGAATTTTAACTTGCTCTTACATTTTGTCCAAATTTTTTGCGATTTTATTAAAATAACTCCACTACTCATTTTTCTCAATTTCTGGATCTTATTAAACACAGAGGATACTAGTTCTTCAATTGTAAGAAAAGTTTATTAAAAATACTCAATTTATATTATATAAGTCGTCGAGTCGAAGGGTATTTTAATAGCATTCATATTTGCAATTCACTGATGATTTTTCATCTTCGATTAATATAATTTAAATAATGATTTTGTTCTAATTCATGTATTCCAAATGTATTTATTGTAGACAAAGCTGAGTTTGCAAGTATCATTGAACAATGATATCTTGAACTCGAGAAGAAAGTATGTCGATAGGAAGCCAAGATTTGTCGTTTGAAATGGATTCAAAAGAAGAAATTGATCCTGCTCATAATAAATATCCCTTTTGTATTGTTTGGACGCCAATACCACTTTTAACGTAAGTAGTCCTCTGATAGAGTTATACCTTAAAGTATAGTACGTTTAACACACCTAATATATGTTTAAAAGTAAACTTTCTCATTTATTGAATATTTAATAGGTATCGATTCAATTATTTTATTGCTTTCATTTCAGGTGGCTTTTTCCCTTCCTCGGTCATATGGGAATTGCATATTCAAATGGTTTCTTTAATTATATATATTAGTATATATTAATATTGTGGTTAAATATGTTTTTAATTTAAATGATGAATAGGTGTAATTCGGGATTTTGCTGGGTCAAAGTATGTGAGCGAGGACTCAATGGCATTTGGAAATCCAACGAAATACTGGAGACTTGATCCTATTCATGCAAGCGGTGGACCTCCTGGATTTGATAGAGCTATATATGAAGCCTCTGAAGAATATAAAGTAATATATTGTCAAAAAACCTTTAATGTGTTTATTCACTTTATTCTAAAACTGTATTTTTATATTGATGGTATTAATTATTAGTTTTATAATTTATGATAACATTTAAGAATAACATTTTTAATGGTTTGATTCTTTATTTTAGTCACGGACCCACAATCTTTGCTGTGACAATTGTCATTCTCATGTTGCAATGGCTCTAAATAACATGTCCTACAAAAGCTCAAAGTCATGGAATATGGTTTGGTTGGCATTTTTAATGCTTGTACATGGAAGATATGTCAACGTTCCTGGTTTCCTCAAGACTTGGATTCCCTTCGTCTGTATTTTAACCATCATTCTCGTTCTTACACTTGTTGTTTAAGACATCTTACATTTATTTATTTTTATCATCATACAATTTATTTGATTATCCTCGTTCCTTATTCGTATTTAAATACTATTTTATATATTGGGGTCGGTGAGTCGGATAATACCCCAATAAAAGTAAGATTAAGCTTGAGGAAAATTATTTTAGCAAGCAATGAGATGAAAGAGAGGAATTCGATAAATATGTATATTTTAATAAATTGTAAAGTATTTAATGATCTTTTATTACTTTTTCTAATATATTGATTATTAAGGCATAAATGCTTTTGTATAAATGTAACAATATCGTTTACAATAATTAATGTAGGAGTTATAATTATTCAAATATACAATGCATTCTATATTTAGTATCTTTCTCTAATTTTAACTCGCCAACTTTGTTAATATAATGAGTAATAAATCAAATGATCAATCAGAATTTACACTTTTGCTTTATTCAAATTGTGTTTAATGAAGATGATGTTATGTTATCCTTTTAAATATTATACTTATGTGAGGCTAAATTTATTCGTGCTACGCTTAATTAAAATTGATAACATTATATTTTATTGTGATACAATTTTAAGTAGGTATAAAAACTTTTTAAAATCAATTTAAAATATTTAAAGGCAAGAAATGCTAAAATTTTCGTAATTCCAATAACATTTATGACTAAATGCCAAGAATAAAAAGGTAAATATTTGACTTTGAAAATGTTGCACTGTTGTTCGTTTATGAAATAAGAGCATTAAATCTTCATAATCTTATTCTTTTACACACTTGTTTTGATTGGCCAAGTAAGTTTTAAATAGGCGATAAGCTATTTATTTATAATGAACTTATGTATTCAACAACTCGACTGGTTGGAATCTTTAACGAACTTCTTCAATACTCATTCATCCTTAGTGTGATTAACAGCATTCTTAAGTATCAACGGCATTTGAGAATCATGGATAAAATTATCGAGTGCGTTCCAAATTTTTCTGATGGACGTTGTACGGCTGTGAGTATTTTGTATTTATTCAACATTGCAATAATGCAAATTATCAAACTATACAAATATTATTTATCAAAAGAATCTTTATTTATCTTATTATCTAAAATAGACAATCGAAGCAATCACAACTTCAATAAAAAATACAAATGGTTGTTTTCTTCTTGGTGTTGACCCTGGACAATCAACTAATAGGTCAAACAAGTTATTTCTTGGTTTACACTATATTATTCAAGATTTACATGAGCCATATTATCCATTAGCCCACATTTAGGATATGAGTAAATTAATACCTAATTAAAAGTGTATAAACATTTCAGGACCGTATACACTTTCGTTGGTGCTCCAGATGCGGTAAATCAAAAGTTTATGAATGATATATAAATGCATTTAAGTTAATAAACAACTAATAAGATATTTAGATTATATTTTTAAAAAGGTCATCGAAGGGGCATTTAATGCTGCCAAAGTGGCCATGCAACTCATTGACATGGCCAAGCACAAAGGAGAGCATCCTCGTTTAGGTGCAATGGATGTTTGTCCATTTGTGCCAGGTAACTCGATTATATGCACACGAACAAATTAAAAACATTTACTATTTAATGCCATTAAACTCAAGTTTATCCGCAACTTATATAATTCGCGAATGAACACAGCACACCTCGATCTCATTGATGTGTTCGCTACTCTCAATATTAAACGGAACGATTCCTTGTAATTTAAAGTGAGGAACGCCACAATGGACGACTGCGTTGAATGCGCTCGGAAACTTGGAGCGAAACTTGGATCTGAGCTCAACATCCCCATTTACCTTTACGGAGCAGCTGCGACGGAGGATTTCAGAAGGACCGTTCCCCAGATTAGATCAGGAGAATATGAAGGGCTATCAACAAAGGTTTTTTTTGGCACACTCTCAACTCTCTCTCAATAATTATTAATATTTGTTTTGAGCATATGTATAATCACTACCTACTCCAAACTATTCGCTATATAACCAAATAACTTGGAATTCGACAGTAATTGGCTATATAATCAAATATTCATGTAACATCTCATAGATATAATACTTAAGTGCTCTCAACGATCATCAAGCCTCACTTATAAGTAAGATATAAAACTTTAGGAATATTCCCATATTTAGATTTGCAAAGAAGAATGGGCTCCTAACTTTGGCCCAGCGAAATTCCTTCCAAATTGGGGAGCCTCGATGGTTGGAGCGAGAAAGTTTCTTTTAGCATTCAACGTCAATATCCTGTCAACCAAGGAACAAGCTCATAGGTCATATACAATTTAAACGTAGAATTAAGATAAGTCCCTTTAAGGAGATATTCTGACGAGGTGATTAATTGCAGAATTGCTCTGAATTTGCGCGAAGCTGGACGCGGTGCGAATGAGCCAGGGAGACTCAAAGCTCTCCAAGGAATCGGCTGGTTCCTCGAAGAAGCCAATATGGCCCAAATCTCCTATAACATCACAGACCATGAAGTCACTTCACTTCACACCGTGTTCGAGAATGTGGGTTGCCCTTTCTTCTCCTCTCCCTCCCTCACAATGAAGGAGAGGAGTTGTGGGCAAATTAATGACCGTGACAGCATTAGCCCATATCAACCTCCATTCTCAAATGCTCCTCTTCAATTCCCTTTTGATTTATTGAATTGAGACTCCCCATATGTCACTCATTCCGCCAGTAGCTCTAGTCTCCCTTCATTAAAATCTGGCAGGTGAAAAGAGACCTTTTTATACTATGTGACGCATCACAATGAATGTCTTTTTATTATATTATTAGTCTGTGGAAGATGCAAAGGAGCTCAAGCTCTCTGTTGTTGGATCAGAACTCGTTGGTCTTGGTAAATATTTGATTTATATATAATCTTCTTATCAATTTAAATACTTCTACTTATAACCAGAAAATAGAGCTTAACACAATCAGCTGCTTAAATAGTACACGTCAACTCTATCAATAATAAGTGCTTTTGTGTAAATTATTTACTACAGTATGTACAGTATAATATAGAGAAATCTGTATAATTATAATCTCATACATGAACTTGCATACTATGAAAATAATCTTATTTATGCCAACTTCTGTCAAAACAAATTTTTAGATTGAGTTATATCATTCCTATACAAAGTTAAAAGTTAAAAAACTTAACATTGCTTAGTAATTTTAATGAATGAATTGAAAGTATGTTTTAGTTTTATATGAATGTCAATCTTGATTATTTTGTAGTTCCTGAGTCATCCCTCATACACGTGGCTGACTATTACATTCAGAAAGAGAATCTCTTCATCCTTGATCCTGACCAAAAAGTCAGATTAGCAATTGACAGACTCGGATTAAACTCTCTTTATCCCTTTGACCCAAAGTAATAATAAAACAGGCTCAAACATGTATAATAATAAAAGCAAGAATTATCGTTGTTAGTCTTGCTTATCATTATGATATTATGTATAGCTATAGACCACAGAATCATATTTGATTATTGTAATAATTGTTAATTTACTCAGTGAGCGAATCATTGAATGGAAAGTACGGGCCAGCGACCCGCCAAAGCCGCTATTGGATGCTTCCGTAATCAAATTTGTTAATGAAGTTCGATGTAGAAAGTCTGCCCCGGGTGGAGGTTCTGTTGCTGCCTTAGTTGGAGCTTTGGTAAATAAAATTCACTCATTTCTTTGCTCATTCACTCAGTTCAACTTAAGAACCATTATTGTAGCTACACATATACTCAAAATAAAAAGAATGATAAAGATGATGATATTTAGTTTATGCTGATATATGATATAAAATAATTGTTTTCAATATCTCACTAAAATATATTTGAATAATTGTCAATGCTGATATGATTAAGACTTGTATTGCTTATTATTTTATGGAAATTGTTTATTAGAGTGAGAAAAATATTACCTTTAATATAGGATTCAACTATCAAATAATCGTAATCATAAGCATTCATTTTCAATCCACTGTCTTCAAAAGTAAGAATACATAGAAATTGTTTTAAGGTAGTATTGTATGAATGAATAATTGATAAAAGAACCGGAGTCACGTTTGTGGTAGAGAAGAAAGAGCTTCTCAAAGTTCACCTCCTTCGAACTTCTTGGCCTTTTGTTTTAATTCCATACTCTTTTGATTTGATCCAGGGAGCTTCATTAGGGAGCATGGTTGGATTGCTCACCTTTGGGAAGAAACAATTCGAAGAAAAAGACGAGCTGGTAATGAATGACTGACACACATATTCATATGTATAAAACAAAAAATTCTCTTCACACTCAAATACTCCTTAAAACACTTATTGTGTACAATGTAAAACTTAAGACATGCAGACGCACAGAACAGTTCATACCTTTTCCTTACTTAATATTTAAAAGTGTTTTGGAGTTGTGTAAGGGGGAATTGTTTGTAAATGAAAATTATTTGCAGATGAGAGGACTCATTTCTCCTCTATATTCTTCATTGGATGAGATTCTTCCGTTGGTCGAAGCTGATACAAAGGCTTTCGAAGATTATGTGGTAAGACCATAAGTTGACTTTAATTTTCTCTTTCTGTCTATTCAATAATGAAGAATTTCACTTCTCTAAAATCTTTTTGCCGACTAATAATGCATTATTACACAATTATTTAATACTTGTGCACAATATTTTATCTCATTTTGCTCATTTGTGAACTAATATTTAGTAAGTCAGTAGCAATAACAAGGAATTTTACATTGTTCAATAGAAGCGATCTTCATATGTTCCATGCTTTGAATGAGTTGAATGAGAACAATGAATTAGCAGAATTTTGACATTTTTCAACGCGTCAACAGCCATTATTTGGCTGTTGAGAGATTTAGAGAAGATTTAGTTTAATCCGTTCACGGCTCGATTGAATGATCTGATTGCAATTGATTTAATTGTTTTAACTCCCTAGGAGGTTGTGAGAGAGAGTAAAAGCTCGGATTCTCCCTCATCCCAAAAAGCTCTGCTGGAAGCCATTCATGTGCCTCTCAAATTAGCCCGGAAACTTGACTCTCTTTGGGAGTATATGGAACAGATCGGCCAACATGGGAATTCCAATTGTCTCTCTGACATTCAGGTCTCTTTACCCCACTTACAAATTATATCATTATGCAATGGAGTTAACTAAAAGAATCATCAACATCTTTAAACGTATGACAGGATTATTATTTATTATTTTCCGCGTGCAATCAATTTGTCAGAATTGTATTGCAAATTTTACTATGTAATGTAATATATATTCCTGCTGAGGGTGCTGAGTGAGCATGTGAATTCATATATCTGACAATGATTAGCCAATAAGGAAGTATTTTTACTTATGAAGATGAAAATACAATACATATGATGGATAAAAATAATGAAGTGCAATCTTATTGTTAATTTTCAATACATTTTTTATTTATCAATTTTTTAGTTGTAGAAATTTTGGGGTCGTTCAAGAAGTTACTTTTAACGCATATTAATTGTATTATTAAGTGTTTACTCGTAGGTCGCACTTTTAACATTTCTATTTATATACTAACATAATTTCTTAAATATAGTTAACATTAATTGTCTATTATATTTTATTTGAAGTAAATTAAGGTTTCTCGAACTTTGCATGCTCAATATATTCTCATGTACAAACATATTCAATGAGCTTGAAGACAATTTATAGCACATCATTGATGAAAGACGCTCTTCCATATATAGCAAATTAACTAGGAATTAAAGGTTATATTATTAAGAAATGTTAGGTTAAACAATATTGGCATTCTGCCATTTTTCATTCTTGGTTGATTGGACTTGAGAATAAGATTCAAATTTTTATATAAGTAGGTAGTTATAATAATTGTAATTAAAAAATAAAGGACAGAGAAGATCATTATCTACTTTATAAGATTCTAATTAGGTAATACTACATAAATATATTTTTTTGATTAAAATTATGAAATTTCACAAAATACTACATTCTATCTATGAATTTCACACTTTTTTTTCTTTACTTATAACAGTTTATTAAGAAAATATTTTGATTTATTATTAAGAAAATGGTATACATAAAACTAGAAAATTCATAAAACAACTTTCGTTTAAATTAATAAATATTGTTTTTGACAACTCAGCAGGCTAATGTTAACACGAAGAAGTTTATTAGAAAAAAAATATTTTGCTCTTTTCGTCGATCTCTTATTAAATCACATGAGACGTGATTGAATGCTTTCTAACATTAATTATACATGTAATGAAAGTAGGATTATATTTAGCCAATACTTTGCTGTTCAAAACAATAATTATAATCTTTTAAGCGCCGACTTCCTCATCATCTTCATTCGAGTGAAGATACGTATATATTTACTATGAATTAAAATAAGAAGAATTAAATGTCCTAATTAGTGTTAAAGGAATGTAGGACAATCACTACTTACAAAGCTAATCATTTATTAATTGAAAAGAAATAGCACATTTGGTTTCTAACAAACTACACATCTTGACTAACTAGAACTAATGATTGATTTGGTTGACGATTGAAAAGGTGGGAGTCAAATGCTTGGAGACGGGGATTTGGGGAGCACGCTGCAACGTTCTCATCAACTGCGACTCCCTCACCGACTCCGAACTCAGACTCAAACTCAGGGAAGAAGTCAATAATCTCTATAAAGAAGCAGAAACAAGATGTGCGTCCATCATTAAATCCCTAGAAAAGGATTTGTAATTGCTTGTTTTAATAATATAATAACTCTTTAAAGTCTATAAGATTATTCAAGTGATGTGTAAACTAGTAAACATAAAATGCAGACTCTCAGTGTCTTATAAATGTTTCACATTAGTTGGTCAAATTAAGTAAAAAATGAGCTAATTACTCATAAATAATTACTTCCATTACTAAATCCTCCTAATTGCAATTGAATAAAAATCCAAATATTATGTCATTTATTTTTTTGCATATAAGGTATGACATAATTTAACAATGATTAAGCGTTATCCTAATGATAGTAATAATCATTTAAACTTCAACCTCAATAAGGGAATATAATTATTAAACGTTAATTACATTTACATTGCAAAATGATTATACTTGTCACTTCTCTTTCGCGTAGCGCGACAGAGTGCAATAAATGATCGAATAATATAGTGACAATGTTGTTTTGATCTTAACATGTTGGTGAATTTGTGAAGTGCCTAATTACTTCAAGGCCATTCAAATGAATTCCTGTTAATAAATTTTAATTTGCTTCTTAATTTTATTTGAATATTTGATAGAATTAAAAATACCATGGAGGCATATTAAAATATTCACAAGACTATCGAAGGCTAAACATCCGAGGATGAATTGGCTGAAAAATAGCATTTAAACCAACAGAACAATAAACGTTACAGCTAACAGCTATAGCTGCACTTCAATGTTGCACTGTGTATCTTTATTTGAATTTAAAAAAATGCAAATGGGTTCTTGAGAACATCAAATTGAATGTGCTCTTTGGAATCTTACGCCCCATGATTCGTGCTAATATTGAAAATATTAGGTTTAAAATTAGGATGACTTACAAAACTTACAAGACTTAAAGTAGTTGAAGAATGTCCCACGGGAAAAAAAGCACCGTTAAGATTCATCACTTGTCACTTCACCCATCACATCATCTGTGAAATATGAAGTCTATTATCTATTTGGCAAAACATAACATACCTTTTTAAGTGTGGTTTGTTTCGCAAATATGCACATAATTTTTTGAGTATATCTTGTTCTTATACAGAAAAGTTAAGTAATATGCCTGCTAATGTGTTGTACAGCGGATATAAAACGTTACAAGTGAATAAAATTTTTAAAAAGCTTCTGCTTGCCTCAAGTGTAAGTAGGTATTATCTATCTGACTGTTAATTACAGAGATATGCTTTGCACATAATTTTATAATCGTACAATTTTTCTTACAAATAATTTTCTTGGGCAGAAACAGAAACAATAATTACGCCATAGCGTGTTTAGACATGTAAGAATCATTTTATATGCTCTTTTAAATAAAGCTGCGTAGAGTAAATTATCTCAATTATTCGGAAATGTGCATTTTAGGAACCTTCTTCTTACCACATTGTTCTACCATACCTAAACTTACGTTAGAATAAACACAAAGCACATGTAGAAGTCAGGAATAAAAGAATTATTTCAAAGTGCCTTACTGAGCGTGAGCATATTTCCCATCACTTTCCCGTCGCTTTAGAAGTTGGCGACGCCATGGAGGGATGGAAGCGAGTCGTTTTGCCTCAGCTTCCTGCTTTAGAACTTCCTCTGCATCTTTCTTGGCCTTCTCAGCCACCTTCTTGGCCATCATCTGGCGCTTCCAGTCAGGAATCGGAATCCCAGATCCATCCTTCGAAGGGATCTTTAAGAAATTAACAACTCAACTCTCATATCCAACTCAACAGAGAATTGTTCAGAAAATGAAAAAGGACATTTTGAAAAAAGAACCTCAGAGACGAAATTGACGGGAGCGTAGATTTGTGACATTTCCTTGGCCGCGGCTTTGTCCTGCTCAATTTGTCGTCGCTTCAACTCGTCCTTCCATTCTCGAACTCCGCCGACAGTGCTCGACTCGGCCAATTCCGCAATGACCGCCGCCTTTGTATTGTTCCCTGTCCCGTTCTTCTGTTGTTGAATGTTGTTCTGGTTTTGAATCGCCGTCCCATCCGAAATCTTCTTCGTGAGACCATTTTGGACAACTTTATTGTTCATCTGGTTTTGGACTTCGTTGTCTGGGATGACTCGGCCAACCTGGGGAGCTGACTTCGTTTTCGATATGGGAGTCTTCCTCAGATTCACTTTCTGCTCCACAAGAAAGACGTGTTCACTATTAATTTTCTCTTTTCGAAACTCTGCGATTCTCCATACTCTGCTCATTGTCTCCTCTTTTTTTACTTCATTCTCTCAAGTTTTAGGGGAGATCTCAAAGGAACGTGTTATTTCGGCAAGTAATACAATAAGTCATTAATCTCATTATGCTCTACTCGAACTCTCATACACTTTGCATAATGGAGTAAATAAAAGCAATTTGAATAATACGACCAAGTACTAAGGCTAATCGACTCTTGAATATAAAAATTAGGTACTGCTATTACCGAACGGTTTGTCTGTATGAGAATATATTTACTTTATCTTCCAACTCGTTTAAATAAACTAAGTAGATATGCTTATAGCATAATCTTTAGTATACCTATAAGATATATCCTACTCGAAAGATAAGTCATTTACCTATACCATTATATATAGCTCAAATTTAGTAAATACGCTGTAAAATGACGAATAGTAAGATGTTTGAATGAAAAGAATTGGGGAAAAATAAGTGGCTCGTCAAAATTGTTTACGAGACTGGAAACTCTGAACAAAGTGAATTCTGGGAACGGTCGCATTGAAAAGTGAATTAAAGTACCAAAGAACCCGTCGTCGCTTCCTTAATGAAGTAAGAGAGATTCTCTTTGGGATCTCAAAAGTACCTTAAAAAAGACTCTTAAAGAGTCGCTAATGATCTATGAAACCAAGAGTATTTGTTCATAATTTACCATGAGTTCTTCAGGTTTGATGATGCCGCCTCCTTTGGAGCCATTATTGTTATTATTATTCTGGTGTGACAGGTCAAGTCCTCCATTCTTCTTCGTTCCAACGTCGCCGTTGATCCGCTCAGGGTTTATCTCCTCGAACTCATCCTCCACATTGGTCTCTTCCGGGAGCGGTGGCATGCCGGGCGGAATTGGCGGCGGTTTCCCGCTGTTCTCCTTCTCTCCGCCAATACTCCCATTCTCACTCTTGACTTTATTGAGGAGGATCGGGACGAGATGGAGGCCATTGTGCGGAGGCTGGGGGTGATTTGAGTTGTTGTTGGTGAGAAGACCGTACTTGACAGCTCTGTTCTGTTGAATACTCTTGAGATACTCCGAGGGCTTAATGAGGGCATCCTGAGGAGGCGTTGGGAAATGCGGTGGAATGAAAGGAACACCAGGTTTCCCCCCAATTCCAGGAACAACTTTCGCCAGGCCGGTGGGAACATACGTAGCTTCCTCCCTCCGCTCGCACATTTTCTCTTCGGTAGTGGCTGATGAGAGGGAACGATTGAGTTGCTTCAAAGACGTCTCACCATTCTTCCTCTCCTCGCTCTCCATGTCGTCAATGTCCTCATAGTCATTTTCACACTCCTCTTCGTCGCGCTCGTTGGGCGAAGAAGGGTGGTCATTATTGTCCCCATTTCTCACTCCGTCATTATTCGGATTATTCGGCTCATTATGAAGATTGTTTAGTAATCCATTATTTGGAGAGTCGGGCGGCGGAGGTGGCGGGGGAGGCGGCGGAGGAGGCGGAACTTTGTTTCCATCCGGATGACTCTGTCGCTTCATTGTTTTGTTCTGTGGTGGCAATGGAGGGCCTTTCCCCTCACCATTATTCTTCTTCTCACCTTCTTGACTCGTCTGGTTCCTGACCCCGTTGAGCGGAGGTGGCTGTGGGGCGTTGGTTCCATTATTTTTAACCCCACTCTTACTCTTCCCATTATTCCCATTGGCTCGGAGAGCAAACTTGACTTTGGGCTCATTGCTCGGGATCTCACTACACCTGTTGATATTCACCGGGGGTCCGGAGTGATTCATGGGGTTCACCGGCGAAGGCGTCATTTTATCACCGGGTTGTTGATGAGACTCAAGGGATCTCTCGCTACTGTAGCGATCCCTCACTTCGATCCCACTATGGTTTTCCAAGGATGAGTGATTATTTGAGGAACTGTCGTAGCAGCCGTTCTCCTCCCGCTCTACGGGCGTGTGAAGGTAAAACGGCGAGGAGTTCTGTCGCTTGTGCCCTTTTTTCCCCGGCGGGGAAATGGAACTTTTAGGCGGATGAAGGAAAAAGGATGTGGCGGTGGAGGAGCCGCTACGGAGGGTCTTGGAAGAGTAGGAAGATTCTTCGAGGAAATTCTCTGAGCAGGAGCAAGAGGCCGAGGCTGAGGAAGACGAGGGTGAGAGAGACGGAGAGCTGTTGGACTGACTCGTGGCCAAACTGGAGTTCCCACTGGATGAAAGCTCGCCGTGGGCCGAGGAGGACGAAGATGCCGAGGAGGACGATGACACGGTGGGGTCCGCCAAAGGGCCCGACTTGTGATTATTGTGTGAATCCTTCTGATTGTGATTGTGCAGGAAGGGTTTCGGGACGTTGTGGGAAAGTGTCGTTACTGTCGAGGGAGGGATGATGGCCGAGGCCTGACTACTGTTGTTCCCTATGTTGTTGCTGCTCGTGGTCGCAAGGATGGTTGACGTAACGCTTGGAGAAATATTGCTATTTTGATGACGCGGATAGAGTTGAGTGGAGACAGTTGTCCCGCCGGTGGCGTGTTTGGCCAGCAAACCTACAACCTGTTCATTCACGTCAATTACATTATTATTTAATTTCATTTTAATCATTGAGGAAGTCTAGCCTTTCGAACTATTGAAAATGAATTTTGAATTTTTTTATTTTTATAAAATTGAAAGTGCGCAATAGCATTTTACTCCTTGTAAATGAAGTGTAAAAATTGAGTGGATAAGTGTTTTAGGACTTAACGGGTTATTTAATATAAAGTTTCTAGAGCCGAGAGTGCAATTATTTTATTAGTTAACTGGCTGAAGCAATTAAGATGAAAGTTTGAGAGAAAGACTGACCATTGAACTTTAATGACTCTAGTCCGCTTAAGGTAAAAACTTTCCTATTTTTCTTGAATTCACCATGATGCAAGTGTCAATTACTATTCATAATAATGAAGGTGTAATTTCTAAATACATAATTGTTTATGTTGATAACTATTAAATATTTAAACTTGACAGTCTCTCATCTAAATTAAAGGTTGTAAAATGTGTTTGTAAGCGTGAATAAATGCTTACAACTTTAAAAACGGTGAATGAGACAAAGATCGAGTTTAAGTAGGAAATTAAATTTAAATAGTTATATCATTTTCTCATAACATAAATGTAAGAAATTATTGAAAGCCTTGTTAACTGTTATTGAAAAATTATTTCAATTTGTAGTGTTTAGATTCTGGGTGAAGAGATCAACTCGCCAAAAACGGGATAAGAAAATTATCATTATCCATTGTTGGTCATTATTTTTCTTTCATGGTAGAAAGAAGGCGTATTTTGATGAACAACTGCTGCCATGTTCATAATATTTATTTACTATAGAATAGGTAGCATTATTCGAAATTTTGTTATTCGTTTGCATTTAGAATCCGAGTAATGGAGTAATGGTACTGACTTCACACATTCTGCCCAAAAAGTTAGATGAAATGGGTAATATTGGTTAATGGTTGGTCATAATAATACAGTTGAGCCGACACGGTTCACCTCAGACTCACACTATAAAAATGAAATCTCCTGACTGACTTCTATTATTTACTTACTTTTAGATATGGGGGAAAGGAAAAGAAAATCTGCAGTGAGAGACGAGCACTATGAGAAATTCTAAAACTGTCAAATATAACAGTTTCACATTATTTCTCATGTTGCCAGAAATTGGTTAACTCAATGCTTCATGTCTTTCTCTAATCCCTATAATTTCTTATCTCAACAAATACAGTTTTTCATAAATTGAAATAATAGTTTAAGTAAATATACACTAGTGTAATTTACACATTCAATTCGGTTAGATTTCAGTTACAACCAAAATTGCTTAAAAACTAAATAACAAGTTGTGTAAAAGCTAAGTAAATATTTTTTAACAAGTCATTTGGTCTCATGAATTAAATATCTCAATTTTATCACACAATATCTTTCTTCTATGAAATTAAACTGTAATATTATTATAATTTTATTTTATTAAAAAATATATAATTTAAATATTCGACCTAACTTTGAAGCTTGTCCTTATTCGTATTTAAATTGTGTTAAAAGCACTATTGACAATTTCAATTGAGATTAAATAGATATGGTAATTAATCAATTCACTTTAGCACTGTTTAAAATTAGGTAAAGTTTAAATCATAGGAAATGCAAAGAAGAATTTACTGAAATGTGTAATCTCTTCGCTCTACTAATACTTTGCTATTGAAAAAGTAAGAATCAATGTAGTCCAAACCTCTAGATGATCATGATCAGCAGCGACTTGAATGGGGGATCTTCCTCTTTTATCAAGTGAGAGTTTAGCCCCGTGTCTCAACAGCCATCTGACCGTCCTCACTTGACCAGATATTGAGGCGTGATGAAGGGCCGTTGCTCCGTTCACATCCGTCTTTTGCAGACACGCCCCGGCAGACGACAAGAACCTCAGCGTCTGGATGTGTCCTTCTCGCGCTGCGATGTGAATTGGTCGAAGCCCGTCAGGCCCACAAGACCCGTCCACACTAAAACAATCAGGATGAGGCAAAAGATGAGAAACGCTATAAGGACGTCAAAAGGAGTCTGGCCGAGGAGGAAACTTGAGTGGAAATGGCCAGGGACGAAGAGCTCGCGGATCTCAACTATAGATCCCCGTGGGAAATTCACTTTCATCAAGATCCGCATAAAACTCCTTTTGAATGACTCCAACATGAGATGCCCCTCCTATGATTTTCTATGATTTTTATGCCCTCACTGAATCCAATCCAAGCAAGGTGAGATATGAGGGAGGATATAGTCATATGTAGTTAGAACCTCACAGGTGCTCACACCACTAACCCTGATTAAATCAACTGAAAGAGAATGGATGTGATTAAGAGATACTTTCCTATTATTTCATCCCTCTCTCTTCAAAATAGTAATCTTCTTTTCCTCACTCTCAAACCATGGCCATGGCGAAGGAAAACTCTCTTAGATTCTTATTATTCAAAGCCCACCGAGTCTTGTATAGTTAGAGCACACACACTCACATCAATTAAAAAGAGCCACTAATTCAATGTCCATTTTCTCGAGCGTATGAACTGAGACGAGAATGAGATCCAAATATTAGGCTAGCTACTCCTCCACTTCGATCATCTCACACAGTAGTCGTAGCTTTTACTTTCCTTCATGCCGAATCTCTCTCAATGAGCGCATTTAAGCCTAAATAGTTAAACAATACATCGTTCACACACGGTTCCTAATTCTTAATAGCGTTTGAAGTGAGAAGGCTGAGGAATTTCAACCCTTGTTGGTTCCATTGGCCCTAATCTTCATTTTAATCATCTTTCCAAGCTCCTCATATCTCTCCTTTCCGCTCCTAGGGAATCAATTAGTGACATCATGTGCCTTGCCGTACTCCTCCACACTCTTTTGGATTAATGAAGCCATAGTCAAGAAAGCGCGTCAAAGGAGAGAGGAGAAATATATTTTATGAGCTATTGGCTTCACACGCGTCTTCACATTCACCTTTACATTACATGAACACCACATGTGGCCAATGCGAGCTCACAAAACGAGAGAAGCTTACAGCCTTTTTTAGTTTACTATAATGCCAACTCCTCGCTTCTCTCAGGTGCTCTATCAAATTCAGAGGCATTTTGGCTCCTTAATGGTTCCTTTGTAAAAGTTTAATTGGAATTCCTATAGGCTTGACCATGAGAGGAACGGAAGTTTTATAAAAAGAGACTTTTTCATCTCTCAAGTAGGTAGGAAAACTACAAAGAAAAAAGGCAGAATAGAGAAATGCATGGTTAAGGAGCATATATAATATACGTTGAAACTTTTAGCATAAAAGGAAACTGTTCAAAGTTCAAGAGAGTTTTTCCTTTGGTTCTTGGAAACATTCGGGGATGGGAGAATTCGAGAGATTCTCATTCTGATAATGCGGAACCGTTGACCTGGTTGATCCGTCAGTCGTCTCTTGTTCACTGCCATGCCACGATGATGATGATGATGATGAAAATATGCCATTCCCTCAGCAGACTCAACAGACTGCCAACACACCTCAGCTCCTGCCTACTCCTTCGAAACTCTCAATGGACTTGAAATGAACTGAAGCTGAGTGACTGAGCCATTGTCTCCAAGACTCCTTCGTATTCATCTGTCCCAACTTAACACTTCTTTCCTCCACCTACTGAAAAATCAGCCTTTTTATCTTCCACTTAATGCCAAGATTGAGACCTTTTCCTACTTTTTGAGTTTAAGACCCCACTTTGCATTTTCTCTCATTTCATTTCCCTTTCCTCGAATCCAAGTTGGCTAATGGGAACTTTAAGAGAGACGATTAGGATGGCATATTTGAGCATAAAGAGAGTCCAAGATCATAATCTGGATCCCATTGAGATGACTATCTTCTTGGGAATATGCATATTATAACTTATTAGTCACGCTTCTTGATCGAAATACAATCAAAGTTTAATTGAATCGTATTTTGGAAGAGAATTATTTTTTTGAGTTTTTATCATACATGGAGAGTTTATAGTGTGATTGTTCAGGGATATCAATGCATGAATAAATTAAGTTCGTAGTCTACATTATTAATTTAATTTTTTCTCTTGTTTAATTTTCATGTGTCAATAAATCATATTAGTGTTTCTTGTAAAATACGTATGTATAATATTCATTTCTCGATAAGTAATAATGTGTTATGTTAATTTATTCCTTTATTTCATTATTGTTTGTTATCGAGTTGTCCCTGATAAGAAATCAACATCTCAGCATGTGAGATTAAAAAATAAAGTTTTCCTTTTCGAAATGCCTTTTGAATATATTTATTTTGTCTAGTGACTTAACACAAGTTTGACAGTTTATTAATCTAATGAAATGAATAGAAAATTTGAACCAAATGAGAAATGTTAATAAAAAAGAAACGAAAGTGAATAGAAAATAACTTAACTAAAGATGCCCCATGCAAAGCAATGTATTATTAGGAGGAAAGAGTGAAAGATTCAGCGCTATTTAACTAAAACATTAATAAGAACCAAAGAATTTAATTTTGACCATGTATGATTGCATTGATCATTCATTCACATATCAATTTAAAATTGCGAGATAAAAAGGAATATATCCAACTCTTTAATTATTCTTCACTCATTCGAAAGCGTTTACATACGCAGAAACTTGTGCTGACTCATTTTGATCCAATGTTCGGATTCGAATGAGACGAAATCAAAAGAACGGTGAAACTCTCATCTTCTCTGTATAGGAAGATCTCAGAGGAAGTTTCTAATTGTAAACGATTATGTTTTCAAATATAATTATATTTTATATGAATAATATACAAACAAGCCTTTTTATTAATTACCATCCTTTTGCCACGTCTTGAAAGATGGACGAGAGAGGCACAAGCAACTAGAGCAATAATAAAAAAGGAAATCTTCCCTTTCAACGTATAATTATTTCCTTCACTGATCTTTTTGATTTAACTTTTTTAACTACATGGGAGTAATTAAGACGTTTAGCATTATTTAATTCACCGCACAACAATATTTAAAGCAACGGTTCAAATGCTGTAACAAGTACCTAAAAAGTAAAATAATGATCAAGCTTGAAGCTTCGTGGGACTTTATGCGCTTTTTTATTCTCTATGTAATAATGTCTTATAATGACTTATAAAATGAACTTTTACTTTGCTTACAACAAAACAAATAAGAAATCTTAGAAATGAGTTTTTCAAAATTGAGAAACAATAAATGTGTAGAATTACAGGTATAGTGATCAAAATTGAAGCATTTAAATTAAATTAGAAAAATACACTATGTAATTCGTACTCGATTAAAGATTCGATTCCATGATTCTATTAAGCAAATCATAAAACTTGATGCGCTTTAAGAATGAGAGATAGTAGAGAAGGAGTTGACTGAGCGATGCAAAATATGATGTAGGTATGGGCTAAATGATAAATGTGTATCAATTTTAAAACGAGCTTTCACTAACTTATTAGGCGTAAAAAGTGAAATTGATTCAATCTCCTCGAAATGATATTTCAATAACTTATCAGATCCAATTTGCTCTTGACATTCTTTGAGTCTCAATTGAAATCCTCAAAATCACTTCTATTTGAATTCATTCTCCACACACAACATACAATGTTGACACAGTTTCTAAAATTTCTCCAATGAGCATCCCCAGCTCAAGATCGCACTATCAAACTCAATGAACAGTTCTGCATCCTCAAATGGCCAAGATTTATATATATTACATTTCAAATTATTCGAGAGTGAAATGTGAGGCTCATCGAGAGAGTGAAAAGTTGAAAGAGTTTAGCTAAGCCTTTAAACCGTTCCTTTGAGAGTTCATGAAGCGAGTATGACATTCCTTTCTGAGGTTTGGGATATGACTCTCCTTAATGCCTGAGCATGTGGAGAGGAGTAAGTAATAGAATTATAATAATACAAATTGATACTTATTCTCTCTGTGTTATACACAAGATACTTAATAATGAGGGAGCAGAGTAGGGAATCTCATTTCGCCCATTCCGACTTCTCTCATCATCATCATCATCATCATGGCGTTTCTCTCTTTGCCTCCTGTTCCTGTAAATAAGTATATGCCTATATATCTAAATACCATTTTTGGAATTAGTTTTGGTCTCGCTCGGGTCTATTGTTCTCTTCCATTTCACTTCATTGTTCATTTCGCAAAATTTTTTAGCGGTCAATCGAAGTCTCTGAACTGAGATGAAATTAATCCTCATTCCCTTCAGATTCATAGTATTCATACACACGTCAGACTTTATGGGTTTGATTATATATACTGGTTATCTGGCTCCTACCTGGCACTTTCCAATTCTAAAATGAAAACGAAGGGCTCTAAAATTGAAATTAACCTCTATTAAAAATCCCAAAAGCCCCAACTGTGTGGAAGGAGAGCCAAACAACTATGATTTTAAGCAGAAAGAAGGAAAAGTTATTTGATTAACGACAGCACTACGCCTCAATTAGAAGGGGAAAAGGGGGTATTACATAGTGACTTTTATTCACACAAATGAGATTTTCGTGAATATGAAAAGCTCCTTGGGGCACTCCCATTCATTCATCATATTTTTATTTTCAAAAATCGTTTCTTTTCCCTGAATTTCCTTAATGATCTTTTAATAATAATATAATTATGAGAATAATGAATTCACCACTTGACTTTTAGTAAACAATTAAAAATTTATAAACTTCTAGCTGAGCTTAGGGTAACTCTGTTTTATCAACTAACAATAAATGTAAGATGATCCTCAATATGACATTCGAACCTGCTCCAATTCCTTTAACAATGTGCAGAAGAGCATTTAACAACCTTTAAGCTCAAATTTATGAGGAGAGAACTGCAAGTTAAGAGATTAGAAAATACTCTCAGGAAATCTTGGAAATGTATTAAAGAACGATGGAGATGATGAAGGTGGAAATAATAAAGTTTCATACATACATATCATTCATACATGTGTGTGCGCGCCAGAGAAGGAGTTATAGAGCAAAGCTAAATTCATTGAGCCTCGTTACGTGAACCGTAAAAACAAATAAGGGATGAATAATAATAATGCAGCAGAACATAAACCAGGCTTAAACAACTTCTTACATTCCCCTCTTGTCATATTTGCAAGATTCTACTTTTCTGGGTCAAAATGGAAAATTTTTTTCGGCAATTAGCTTAACGGATAATGGCTTTGAATACTTAAATGCATTTTCAACTTCTATTTTTCCAAAAAGGAATTGAACTTGCTACTTCAACCGAACATTTAAATATTTTGAATAAACATTAATATTTACTCGTGTCTCTAATCAACAAGACATTCGTTCATTCTTTTATTATGCCAAAAACATTCTAAATCGGAAGTTCGGTACTTTGCTAATGCATTAAAATTCTTCAAGTTGAACGAAAAATGAATATTTTTATTTCCATTCTTCAGTTAAAAACATCTGTATGCATAATATTTTAAGAGTTTTCGAATAAATAAATAATCCTTTGATGATTTTGCTCAATAGTCAGTCCACTGGTATTCATTTAAGCTAACTAAACTATGCGTATATTAAGAGCTAAACAGGTAGAATAAAATTTAAACTCTGTTCACCAGTTTCTTAATGTGCGATTTTACCATAAGTAATTACAAGTCAACCGGGATTTTATGCTGCGTAAAAAACCCTATTCATTTTTACATAGAATTTATGTGGAGATTTGATGCTATTCTGGTTTGCCACTCATGCTAAACCGAGCACCATCGCCATTCTCGTTACTTAATTCGTCTATCTGGTCAATGATAAGCAGGGCATTTATTTGGATCATTAAGCTTCAACAACGTGTGACTAAATGTTCTTTTATAACAAAGAAGAACATCCAATAAAGAGATTACATTTATTTGAATGAGGGTAAATGTATATATGTGATTATTACCTGTAGAACGGCGGAGTCTCCACGAGAATCCTAATGCACTCGACACAACCGCGGAACACCGCTTGTTGAAGTGGATTTGACACAGAAGGCATAATTTCAACGATCTCTCCCTTAATTCCTGTCCGAGCACAAAGGAGATTTGAGTCAATTTGAGCAAAAACGTTGGATCCTCATTTCAGCTTTGAGGAGTCTTGAAAGGACAAAAATCTTTTCCTAGTTGGAGTCTCGAGGAAGAGGAGAGAGAAGACGCATCACTTGCCGCTTCCTCAACGAAGAACAGACTGACTCAGTCAGGATGAGGTTCTTGTTAGTGGAAAAATGTTCTTCTTCTCAACTGCAAGGTTTCCTATCTTTTACCTAACAGTTTTCCGTTTCACTCGAGCTCCCCTTCCAAATTTTTATCAAAGTGCGAAAAGAAGAATGAATTTGAATCGTGTTTACTTTCGGGCTCCTTTTAACTTGGCTTTTAACTAAAGCTCCTCTCTATACCGTATAGCTATACAGTGTAATTCTTTTTAATAAAACGAAAGATTCCTGAGGAGATCTT
This sequence comes from Neelides sp. FZ-2019, assembly GCA_009869795.1. Lineage (NCBI taxonomy): Eukaryota > Metazoa > Arthropoda > Collembola > Neelipleona > Neelidae > Neelides > Neelides sp. FZ-2019. The sequence continues at coordinate 74,438 of VJMY01000336.1, forward strand.
CGCCACTGGCTTATTCTTAACTAGACCAAGTTAGGAATGGAAATCCGTCTGGAAAAAGGTGCAGTTCTCAAACGTGCGAATGTCCATGGTCCGTTGGGCCGAAGAACTGAGGAGTCACTTTGGTGGAACGAAGAGGAGAACTGAGGTAGGAGCGAAATAGTTCACCTGGCTCATCCAACTAAACTTCTTCCGTTCCCTCGACTCTCAGCCTCCCAACTCCTGTGGATCTTTAACTTCTTTTAATCCTCCCTATTCTCAACCACTGAGAGATTGAGACTACTTTGGCTTACATGTGTATAAAATGGCTCTTTTGTGGAATTTCTGTGCTCAAATACTCCTCGTGTCTGATTCCCGTAGCCCTGTACTTTTTTGATTCGCGAGCCCCAACAAAACCTTCCCTCACCCAACTAACTAAACATTCCCATTTTCCACTCAGTCGCTCAGGATCAGATATAGCAATTTCTTATTTTTGTCATCAAAAACCAGAGAACCCCAACTTCGTTGCACTTTCCAGTTTTCAAACTTTCCATAATTAAATGCGATACGCGTACCTCATTTATCTCAAACCAGATAACCCCAAGCTCATTTTCAATTTGACATTTGAACGAAAAAGAAATTAATTTCCCATCAGATGTGTTTTATTACAACGTTTAAACGTCTTTCTTTTATGAACGATAATACACCTTAAACTTTGAAATGAGGGTCATTACTTCTGAACTCAATGATGCCAAAATAAATAAAACATGACTAATTGGATTTAGTTTACAAATATTGATTAACATGATTGAAGAGATTCATTGACATAAATGTTGACAAAATTGAAAATTTATAAAATATTTCCAATATTTCCAGCCCTCAATAAAAAATTATTTCGCCTTTATTTGAAATTAGTTTGCATAATAATAATGGGTGTAATTAGTGAGAAGTCATTGTTTCTTTTTGCAATAAAAATTCAATATTTAGATAGATTCTTTACATTTGCACTATCTGATGTTGCTCAAATTGTTTGACTTTTTTTTACTCAACTCATTAAGAAATGTGTATAAGATTTGGCAATTAGGTACGTATCTGTACTTCTGAACACTTAGGAAATAGGAATAGTTGCAGGAATTAGAAAATTTTTGTGTTGATTTTCTTTGCTGCTTCTCTTGTGGATGTAAAACATTCAATTTTAATGAAACACCCAAATAAATTTTCTACCCTAAAAATGATATCGCTATGAATAGAAAAACAATTTAGTGTTCATTTAATACAGGGTGCTCGTTTTAAAATGATACCCACGTGTAATGTTAAAGTATAGGAGAAAGACGCCGTTTTATTTCTTTTATAGAAGATGTTCAAAGTGTTGTCCTTTCTGATCAAGGCATAGCTGGGCTCGACGCCTCATGTTCCTAAAAACGTAACGTAATAACAGTCTACATTCAACATAACTCAAGATTATATTCAATTTTTGTACTAAATAGCTTCAATTTAGTAGCTAAATGATAAACTAACAGTTTTTGCAAATTTGCAAAACAAAACTGAGTTTACAAATAAAAACTCTTATGAGGAGTTATTATTGATGCAAAATATTGCATTCTACTGTAAAGTGTGAAGAATTGTTTAAGTCACTTACCTAGGACAAACAAGTGTATGGTGAGTAATCTAACATGGAATTTGTTCAAAAGCTCATTTGTCACAAGTATATTAATTTGTAAGTGCTATCCTCCTGGTTGTAAGAGCATTGATCATTAATTTATCAGCAGAGTAAGTTGGTCACCTCAAAAGCTTCTCATGATGAGTGATTTAATAGTAAATATGCTTTAAGATAACAGCTGGAATGAACATTTGAACATAGCAAATAATCATCTTGTATTTAGCAGAAGCGTGTGTATGTGTGAATGTGAAGGAGCTGCATGGCGATTCGGTCTTGAAGCCCAAAGAGACAACAGACGGTTACGAGAAGGCAACGCTGATCTCACGACAATCAACTTAACGGCGAAGTTTAATTGCATTGAGGAACACTCTTATTATTCACTCATTCCCATTTCTCCATTCTCATTAAACAGGCCTCAAATACTAAGGTGAGCCACATGAGCTCTTTCCTCACTCTCCCATATAAATTCTATCGTATCACATATCCCCTCAATTCATTCCAACATCAATTTAGACCGCATGAATCGTACAAGTAGTAGATATGTGTAAACTCTAAATACCCTCCTAACGATAAGTAAGACTCTCCTTACACTTCAATATTATTATTTTATTATTATTTCATTCAGACGTGAGGACAGAATGACCATAAATTGCTTTTTATGCATATAATGATAGTGAATGTAGCGTTTATACTAAAAAGAAATCTCATGTGATATCTCACTATAATATAACTATAACTTAGGAATTCAATCTATTTAACTTTGTGTATGGAACATAAATATATCGCATGCAAGGATTCAAATATCAAATGCGTACCAGAAATAACGCAACGGGTTAAGGAGACATGTAAATGTTTTTTCATTTCTTAAAAAAGAAATCGCATTATTGAAACTTACATAGGTATGAATCAATATCGATTGCAAATCTAATTATAATACATAAATGCATTGTGATTACATGTTAAATTCGGTTATAATTTAGGATTAACAAAGTATTCATTGAACGGCATGAGCGAATGAATTATATAATTTAATAGATGTTTAATTCCCCTTTTATCAAATTATCATTTCCCTTCAGGTTTTTTGCTACATTTACGCCCTAAAGTCTTGACAAATAACAAACGACAATGACTAGGAAGGTTTACTACGAGGTGATGTCTGAATGTAATTTCCATAATAATATATACATTATGCAAGAGGTATTAAAAGACATTTAATTACAAACTTTGTTGTATAAATAAATACTTTCACACTTTGATATAATTGGAGTAATTATCTATATGATAATCTCAAAGTTTAATAAATTGATAACGGGCTATTAAGGAATCGTAATCCGATAGAATGATCATAGTTAAGTTCTTTAATACTTAACAAGTTGATCTTTAATTGCTTTCATTGCTGATTATCTAACAATTTGCTTAAAGGCTAACAGAGTGTTCATTCAGTTTTATGAGTTTATTACTCTTGTATTTTTTCACGCTGAAAGACATGGCATCTTATACCTAACAATAAGAATGTTCTGACTCTCTTTCTCACTCGATGCCATAAAAGCGAATTTGCGGTTCAGATAAAGAATAATTAAGAAGCGAGTTGAAAATTAGAGATTTTAAAACTAAGGAGTGCTTTAAAGGAATAAAGTGCAATTTAGCCCAAAATAATTTCTATGCATAATATTTGCAATATAAACTTGTTGGCTTTGTTATCAAATACATGACGGTGTTCTCATTTTGCGTGTTCAGACTCATATTTGGATTACTAAACTTGCCTATAAAGTTATTTTTTTTACAACTATACACTTTCTTCGCCGAATTAAGAGTTACTTGCAATTTCCTCTTAAATAAATAAAGCAAGCACCACATTTTCCTAATTATTTATTATTAAAAAATCGTAAATATTCTAATACTTTGCATACACATTTGGTATATTAAATACTACGTGTGCAAACTTTCGTAATTTCCTCACGAATCTGTATCAGACGCCGTACGTAATATTCTAATTTCCGTCATTTGAGTCAAATAAATTCCTTTGTTTGGAATGAAAAATGAGTTTTATGACAAAAAATGAGCAGGAACAGGAATTCCCTCTATAATGACACACTCTTCTTCTCATCTACGTGCTTTCAAATTTTAAATGAAAGGGACACACATACCTTTACTAACTCACAACAATGAAAAAAAAGTTACAATAAAAATTTTCATTTCTGTCAAATAGTTAGTTAGTTAGTAGGTTTCTGAAGAATTTAAATTTCGAGAGCAAAAATTGTTTTTTAAGTGTGGCAAAAATTCCCTTTTAGTTCGTGCGGTAAAATAATGGGGTTTAAAGAGTAAAACGCTTTCTTCATTTATCAAATACAAAAAGGATCCATCTTCACGTATTTACGTAAATGGGAACTTCTTCGTCGCCAAAGAGTGAATCTTATTAAGGATTTAAAATAAGTTTAACTCTATACAGATCGAGCGAAATCGCTCTAGAAATTGTCAACAAAAAGAAATATTCCAATTACGCCAATGAAAAAAGTTAAGAAAGGGAGAAGGAGTCGGAATATATGAATTTGATGCATAGCGAGTATAAAAAGGTTTCAAATTTCATTCCTCGCAATTTTCCACATCTCGAACTCTTATTATTATTTTATTCCTTTTTATACCCTAAACTTACTTATTCACTTCTATCTCCTATCTTCACGTTTCAAGCATACATTGAACTATTTGTTATAAATACAAAATAGTAAATACTGGTGAACACAAAATTTCGTAAAAGCTCTCAAATTTTACTCATCATTGGCCAAAATACCTCTTGGTGGTTCTTTACCCAATGTTACTTTCAATCTATACTTAATTTTTATTATTTGACTTCCACGATGTAGCATAAGAATATAATATAGTTTATAATAAAAGGAAAATGGAAGTGGGACAAGTAAGGAGACGCTGGTTAAACTGTGTATGAACTATCTACAGGTATCTTTCAAAATATACTCCATCTAATATAGCGCTTTAATCCATTTTCTTGTTAGCTTGCGAATGAATTCCTTATCAATTCTTCTACAGCCTTGTGTATGTAAACTACGTGTGAGACATGAGATCTGCAGATCTGCTGAGTTTGTATGCATTTGAGAAGAGGCCGAAGTTGGTGGCGAACACCTGCGGTTGCAACCTCACCATGCCCAATCGGAACTTCTTCATTTATAGGAAGGAGTTGGAAATAAAGAGCCTATATAATAAAATATGTATGCAAACTTGTAATTTGAGCATCTGTTATACTAAAGAGTTTCTATTATCCTTCTTGAGAGAATCTCCGTCTCCTTGCAGTCTCTTTCTTCCTTTTGTCTCCTGGATGGAAAGGGTGCTAATGGAGACTCCGTATTTAAACCATGGTGGAAAGAAAGAGATTCAGTCTTGGAGATTAATGCGAATCCCCCCTTTGAATCTCACCTGACTTTACCTTTTTCCATCTATTATGTATCAAAGGGGGGAAATAGCTCTGGAATGCAAAGGAGCACTAATAGATTGAGCACAAAATGTCCTACTTCTCGAGACTTGACGAAAACCACGATTCGATAAATAAAAGTCTTTTAAACACACGTTTATAAACTTCAACTCTCCTTTTGAGATCCTTTGGAGAATCGCCCATTGCTTGGGAGAAATATTCATAGGAGTTTCTCAAACCTTTACTCTTCCTTTATCTAGGAGTGAATTCTCTGTCACTTGGTCACGGCCATCCTCATCGAAGCATCACTTGGGCGGATTTAGCCTTTTATCCTCCGTCCACAACAATGGAGATAACCTAGAGAGAAATGAAATTCATTCGTCACATAAGTATTGATTTTCCTTTTTCACTTCTTTCTATGAAGTCACACAATTTCATTTTCATCGTCTCGTCCAAACCACCAGGAGGAAAGTGACCACAACACACACCTGACTTCAAGTCTATTTTGCAATTTTTAACAATAATAAATAAAGGAATGTTGAATTTCTAATTTAATATATTAATTGAAATATTAATGGATGATGCGTAAATAATTAAAGAATTTTCTTGAGTTTAATAATTTATTTCATTAGCCAAATACTTATGAGAAATTCTTAAAAACCCCACATGTCTATCATTAACATGAGAAAATACTTACGATTTATGCATGAAATACAAGTACATCAATATTTATGTAAATTCAGTATTTATATTATATAAGTACGAATATATTTATCCAAAGTACTTTTACACGTATTAATAAATAGTGTTTGAATTCTTACACTCCAGATATACAAAGTTTCAAAAACGTAAAATGGTTAATAAAATAATTGTAATTTTTAGTAATAAAAATATCTGTAAAACCGTTCATCATATTGCTTATTCTATAAGCCATCAAAAATATTTAATTCTTGCCTAAAATGTCAGCGGCTAAATACTTTTCACACTTCTAGCTTAATATGAACAAAATTGTGAATAAAATGAGTGATTATATGACTTGTACACGATACTGAATAAATTAACCTTCAATTGTTTAACCATTACTTATTCAAGATATAATTGTGCTATTTATCCTACAATGAATATGAACAATATTCAAGAAACCATTAATTATTTTTATAAAGCTTTTTTGTATAGCTTTAACTCTACTCAGTCCTACCAGATAAAGTGTCACATTGAAAATATCGATTTAAAAAGTCATTTGAAACATTTATTCAAAACGCAATATATCAAAATGTAGCTTAATGTATGCCAATTAAAACGGTATATTACTTATTCAAAATATCCTTCCTTGTTCTTGACACAGTGCTTGTGAAGAGTGATCAACTTGTTGACAACAGGACTTTGGTCATTAAAGTTTTTCTTCCATGATTTCCGCAAATCTTGATTTAGAATCTCCAAATTCGGTGAATATTTTGAACAGATATCAAGTTCAAATAATCTCCATTTGAAGTAGTCTAACTATTGGAAATTCTGAAACAAGATT
>VJMY01000337.1:0-80989 GCA_009869795.1 Neelides sp. FZ-2019
AGAGGGAATTCCACCGGATCAACAGCGACTTATTTTCGCTGGAAAACAACTTGAGGACGGCCGCACCTTGTCGGACTACAACATCCAAAAGGAATCAACTCTCCATCTCGTCCTCCGTCTTCGTGGGGGAGAATGAACATTCACTCATTATTTCCCTCATTAACAAAAAAAATGTTTTTCAATATTATCAATATTAATTTATAAAATTATTCCTTCCTATCACTATTCCCTTATCCATTTGATCAAAATTGTTTCTAAATTCTTTTTCATATGACTTAAAAATGACTTTCATTTGTAACTTGAAATAATTTATACTTCTCATTACCCAAATATCTAAGTTTGAATAAAGTCAATTCAGCAGCATCAATCAAAGTGTTATTTTCCTTATTCATTCTGAAAAAGCGTCAAATATAAATGAAATGGTTCAATCTCATTGTAAAATCATAGAATAAAAACTTGTGCGAGTAAAAAGTCTCCATGTCTTGTCTTTAGCTCAAAGATTAAAATCAGTGAAATACATTTCCCGTTGTGCTTGATATGATTATGAGTCTGGGCGTCATTGCGAGCTCAAGAGCTCGTTACATGGAAATGAGCACCAGCCCCTTGAGGCATTGATCCGAGGAAAGATAACGTAGATGTAAGGAATGAGATTTTTGGGCGAAGGATGTAAAATGAATTAGAGGGCCAAAACGGAAGTTTAAAGAAAGTCGTGGGAGAGTGAAAAGTTTTCAATTTCTGAGCACTGGGAAACTTTCAAGGCCTGATGATGATGGTGTCAGAACGGCGGAGTTTTTCTTCCCCCCGAAACTTTCCCTTGTTTAAATGTAAAGTAAATAAGCTCCATAAAGCGGAAAAGCGATACAAGGGCGCCTCCGCCCAGGAGAAGAGCTCAAGGAGAATGGCGATGCTCTTAATGATATGCTCCAGCCTCTTATTACGATTAATTTGTCAAAGGGGGAGAGTGGGGAAAGTGGCGGGAGACTCCCGGACTTCTATACCCCATTTCCATTCTAATTCTCCCCAAAGAACTCCTTTTCCGGCTGAGCAAGAATGAGATTAACGGGAGAGTCCCGCGAATAACCCTTCTTGGAAGGGAACCATGAGAAAGTTCCACTGGAGCTCAACCAGTACTAATAAGACCTTTTACTTCCCTCCGCAAATCTACTTTTTCTTCTCATAAGATCTTTCACACGTCTTCTCGAGAAGAAGAGGAAAAGGCTCGGGCGTCTTAGCCGTTAACATCCATGAGATTAGTATTGGTTCCCCACAGAACCACAGAGACTTTCATCATCCCCATCATCATCATGAAGAGGCTCGAGTTGGAATTTTCATTTCAATTTCGAAAGTCAAATAAAACTTAGTTTATCCCTTCCGCGCCACTCATTCAGAACAATGAAGACCATTTCATAATGTTTGACTTGATTCCCGGAATACCTAATGTATAAATTACTTATAAAAGTTAGTTCTTGAGTCAATCGAAAAATGAATTGAGTTTAATCGTGAACATTTTCGCTATTTAGTTATTTTATTTGCATTATATAAAGTTTTTAGGGATTTCGTAATACGATGTATTTTACTTTATTATGAAATATTTAATGAAAATTAAACAGGTAAAGTTGTAAGAGTAGGAAGGAATTTTCGGGGGAGAAGTGAAATAAGACGTTGGAAAGAGTTGAAGAATTTTTAATTAAATCCAAGATAACTCTTTCTTGTAAGTTTATTTTATTAAACTTTTCAAGATTGATTAAGTTAGGAGTAATTTATTTATCTTTGAGTTTCTTTCTTTTCTCATTAGTGCTCGAATGTGGAGAAGTTTTGTTTAGGTAATAAGATTACTTTCTATTTGTCTGTTAAACTTTTTTCCCTCTGGCTTTTAAGAGAAAGCGATTGTACAGTTTTGTACACATTTTCCCATTGTTAACGATAGAAGGGCCGGATCGGGGAAAACTCGTTGGTTCTCATCATCATGAGAAAGAAAACTTTGCCTTATGATTTCTTCCTCAAAAGTTTTTAATAATATTGTTATGCTTCCTCTTTATTCTCTCATATTCAACATAATTAAATCAAAGTTTGGGAGAAGTTTCTTTTCATTTGATTAGCTCGCTTTCTCCCATTAGACCCCTTGTACCGAACCCGAGTTTCTCCCGCTTCCCGAAATTATATGTAAATGGAGGCCTTCCGGGCAACCTCCTTGACAAAGAAAAGAGGAAATGGAAATTTCATTTACGGCCCAGCCAGATTAAAATTCTTTCCTCTCCTTCAACTCCTCACATCTCCCCTCCAATGACTTTAATAAACGATAATTACAATACATGACAAGGGAGGCCTTATTTTCTATTGTGGCCCCTCAATAGAACCCCGCACTACTTTTAATGAAAATTGTCAAAGTTTCTCAATCAGGTGTGCTTGGACCGCGAGATCCCATCTCGTTTCATCGAACACAATGGGTTCTCATTAATGAACAAATTCCCAAGATCACATCTTGTCAGCTCCTTCGAGGGGATGACAAAGGGAAGGCAAGTGTTTTAATAATTACTTTGTTTAGTCAATGGCTCTGAAGAGCCTAGTGCATTATTAGGCATACACACAGGGATGAAAAATGGCGACGCCTCCTTGGACTCGTTATCTCAAATGAAAATGGATGGAGAAAGTCGAGATTCATTTAGTGAGTGGCCATAAAGCGGTTTGGGTGGGAGTAATAAAAGGGAAAGTTTGGAAGAGAAATAATAATTAATAAGAAGAGTTTTTTAACGAGGGCCTAATGAGGAAAGCTGAAAAGCGGATAATTAAACGGGTGAACCAGCCACAGACAAAAGGAAACCCCTCATAAGGAAACCTTCTCTTTCTCTCTTCTCTCTTCTCTCTGAGTGAGCGAGGTAATGGGAGAAAGTGGAAAAAGTGGTTGGGAATTATAATTAAGTTTGTCAGTTCCTCATCGGTTAATTTCTCCAGTTGGAGAGCATAACGGGGAAAGTTGAAGAAAAGGAGAGTGTTTCCCCAAACGGTAATGAGTCTGAGGACCAAAGGAAGGAGAATTAAAAGTCGGGGAAATAATTAGCCCGAAAAGGGGGAGTGGTGGGGATGGGAGCTCCTGGGTTTGTCAACAAGGTCTCGTCCCCTTGAATTGAAGGATCGCCCGAGTGTCTGTGCGGTGGAGGGAGAAAGAGATTACACGGGCTAAAGAGGGTGGTGGGCGCAGGAGTGATATCAATAGGGAGCCCGGGTCGAACATCATCATCTTCTCGTATCATCATCATTCTGTGGAGGATAATGTATAGGGGAGATTTTTTTCTGGATTGCATATGGAGCGAGATTTGAGTAGGGGAGCACCACCAGGGGATGTGTGGGTCTTTTCTAGCCAGAGTGGATGTGTGTTATAGGGAGCCAGCAGGATGGTGGTGGTTCCTCTCACTTGGCGGCTTTCTATGGGTACTCAAAAATCGATATGATTAACGCTAGTTTAGCATGATATCGTTCTGCAGGAAGAGTAAAATGCGTCAGTTGTGAGCGGAGCTCCGTTGACGTCGTCTCTCTCCGCTCCCCACAGAAGCCTCCTCAAACACATGTCGGCCTGAAGTGGTGAAGTGGGAGAACAGGGAGAAGAGACACTTCCTCCTCCACCTCCGCCCAGTCAGCTCCCGGGATCCACCGCCTTCCGCTTGACTTTCCGACCTCCAACACCAACTGTAAGTCCACTCACTTCGTTTCTCTGGGGAAGACCGAGACATCTCTATCTCCCTCCTTCTTCAGCTATAAAACCGCTCCACTATCCTTACATTACATAACATCCCCTACACGAAAGGAAGATACTTGTATATTGTCCTAGTATATAATTTATCGCTGGTCTACTGACTTTTCTCCCTTCCATTCCGCGAGTCCACACAATCACAATGGAGTTGAATTGAACTCCATTCAACTTAAATTGAGTTTCTTTCTACTGGGATCCTTGAGCCTTGGCTAGAGACAAGCCCTCCTCCCTATAAACCTCCCGAGAAGAACCTTCATGGTTCTTTTATTTATTGTGTGAGAAGAAAACAAGGAATCTCCTCGTTAGGCATATTATGAATGAGTCGAAGCGAGGAAGGATGAAACAAGAAGAGTGAATTCCCCCAGGAACCAAAGTTTGATTCAAAAGATGGTTCATATATGGAAGAGAGAAAGCTTATTGAGCCCTCGACAAACCCCAATTTGGTTGAGGAAGAGCTCCCGAGCGGGAAGTTTTTTAAGTCGCCTCCACCTTCCTAATTCAATTCCCCTGAGAAGTGAAATGGAAAATTGAAGAGTCACATCAAGCAATTATTTAACCGGCTCGAGTCTAATTTGATAAAACCGAAATCAATTTAATTTAACGTCATTGTTCTCTCCTGTATGTATACCTTTCTCGTCGTGGCTTCTTCCCTTCGCGCGGCTCTTTCGCCTAACAAGGCTTGAGAGCTTTCTTCCATGCCAAGTCATTATCAAGCTGTATTAGGATAAATTAAGATAGAAAGGGAACTCATTAATTGCCTCATTACCAATTATATCGCTCCGTCTAATCACTTCCAGCCTGAGATAGCCAACTATTACACTATGGGGATGTTATCTTATTAATTCCTTTTTAAAAGCCCCTTTCATAAACCTCCTTCACCGTGTTCCCATTTATTGAGATCTAGAGATTAGGATGGAATAGAACAAGGGGTATATGAGAAAAGTAATTGGAAAAGGACTTTGGATTGTTGGTGTCTTGGAAGGCGGGGCTTTGCACAAAGTGTTGAAATTCAATCGTAATTCGTTCCAAGGAGGAACCGACGCAATTAACTGTTGAGGTCAGACAATGGAATCCAATCAAAAGGTCTTCTTTAATTAAGCCTTGGAGTTTCTTTACAGTGGTGGAGCCAAAGTAGGTGTTTATTACATCACATCCCCTCCCGATACACACGCGGGGCTGGGTAATCGAATGAGCCGAAGGCGAGGAAAGGGAACTTTCTCCCTTAAATCGAATCAAATCAAATCAAGTGGAGCGGTCTCAGATTTCCACCAAGTGGAAATTAGGACCACATCCAAACTCCAACCTTCCTCCCTCATTACATTTGCTGTGCCTTCTCAGATGTTGGTGAAGGATTTGAGAGATGGGGAGCAGAACGGCGTGAAATTCATTCCTTATAAGCCCTCTGGTTCCTTTCAAATTCCTGGAAGTGTGCGAAGGGGGACAGCAAGTCGGAGTGTTATGATTAATTACGCCATTTGGAATTGACGAGAGTTTGCGGGGGAATTAGGGAAGGAAGGATAAGATGATGGGAGCGAAGAAGAAGCGGGAATTAGGGGAGAAAAAGAAAAAGAGTTTTTAATCGATGAGTCTAATCCTGGGGAACTTGTGTGAGTTTGGTTGGAAGTTGGAGGGAAGACGACCTCGGGAGCTCGGCGAAGATAATAGAAAGGGGATGGGATAAAAGGAGAGGAATCCTTCGAGGGTCGCTCTCTCTGTCATTCTCATTGATTGCTCAAATTAATCATTCCGCCAGCTTTGGCCCCCGCACCGGTTTGATCGATTTACCCCTCTGCCTCCCCCGGTATTATGACCATCAATATATGAGGCTATTAGGAAGGCGGAGGAGGAAAAGAAAAGCCCTTAATTGCACACACCAACAGACACGCTCCCTCATTAAATGATTCACTTGCAGTTTTTATCAGGACAAGATCGGGCTTTTTCCTAATGTAGTAATGGATCCCAAGATATTATTATATATCCTTATGACATGGCTCTGTATTTTTTCAAATGTGGTGTAGTTAGGAGAGAAAGGGCCGCCTCGTCGTTGGGCTTGGGGCTCTTGAGAGAGGAAAGGCTCTTAAGGGAAGTCTGTTTGCATAACGAGAGGGGAAAGGTTAAATGATAAATGTAGAAGCCTAGTTTTGTTAAAACAAATTGTCTTTCTGTACTTGAGAGCTCCGAGGCGAGTGAGCAAATAAGAGGAAGGAGATTATTAAAAATGAACGAGGGAAACCTCCTGGTATTGAGAGGAGCGGGAGGGCAGGGCGGGGAATTGATTTTTCCATTAATAAGAGGGAGAGGATTACTCCTCACCGCCAAACTCCTTCCCTCAGCCTACCTTCCCACTTTCTCTTCTGAATTAATGAAGAGTGTCAACAGAAATTATATAAATTGTTAAATAGGTAATTAGTGTTGATTTAATGGGAAATTCATTTGGCGCTGTTTGTTCTGGAGGTTTGAAGAGAGGCACTTGGGCCCCGCGGTCCCGTCTCCAATTCCACGCAGTTCCTCAGCCGGTCCTTGGGCCGATCAGGCAATTCCACTAAATAAGCATTATCTCACAAGGAGGTTCATCAAAGGGGCGCCTTGCACACTTTACGAGCCCCGTCAAATGATGATGGTGATGGTACGATCTTCCTCCTTTGTCCACGACCATACCCATTCCCCTTATGGGTTTTGTATGGGGAAAGTGGAGCAGCCGGGGGTTTTTACGAGTCAAAAGAAATTGAAGGACTCGGACTACTACTAGGGTATAATAATATATCGGCGTTTAACTGACTCCTGAACGGCATAACCCACCGAGAAAGGCCCAGATTAGAAAACTTTCTCAAGTGATGAAATAAAGGGGGATCTTTACAACTAAAATATAGACACCTACAGGCCAACTCCATGGTTTATAAGCTCGGTCCGAAGATTCTCAGAGTGAAAGAAAGCCTTTTAAACTCGTTCCTCTATAGGCAGCCCTTATCCTTCGGGAGAGTTTCCATTCTTCTCTTCACTATCTCCCATTATCCGGCCCCTTCTTCCTCATCTGCTCCGGCTTGATACTCGCACGAGGTCTCCGCTCCGACTGAATCATTCCGTCTCACTTGGCTAAGTACCTTGGTCAACAATAGCTAAGCTCCAGAGGAGCTTTATAGGAAATCGCTGACAATAATACCCCGCCCCGTGTTCTCATCCACATGGGGAGGGCGAGCAAACAGAGACGGAACAAGTGGGAGACCCTCCTCGGGATTTCACAGAATAGATATATATAGGATGAGTTGAGCGAAGAGAATCCAAACGGAAGGAGACTTAATCGCATCAAATACTGGAGAAAACAGGAGAGATTTAACGGCCGAGCTTCTCTGTGTATGGTTCTGTGTGTGTGTGTGTGTGTGTGTGTGTGGAGCGCATGAAGCCCTCTGCTAATCCGACCGTTATCCACTAATAACAGGGCCCCTGCCAATAATAAAACAATCATGGAAAACAGCCCTGGTCCCCGCGGGGACTTTTCCTAGTGAAGGGAGAGCGAAGGACAAAGGGAGGCGGATTGAGCCGTCGCGTCTCTACAGCATGTCAACACAAAATTGAATTGAAGCGGAGAGGCTGTGGATAAGAGGGAATTGAATCCGGATGAGCCTTCCATTGCCTCCCCTTGTTTGGAAATGAGGATAAATGGCGACATCCTCTCTAATGTGATTTAATGAAGAAATCTGCATATTCCGATCTCCTATACTTATACATATAGACTCCTATATTATACTAAAATAATAAGTTTTATATTCAAGGCAGCATTGGTTAGGCTATAATGCGATTGGATATTAACTTAACTGTAATAGGAGGATTCTATGAGGAAGATTGTATGTATTTATAAGGATTATAGTGAGAAAGTCTCATATGATTGAACTGCGGGAGCCAATTGAGAGATTCATCTGGAAACGAGGGACAAATGAATCTCTCGCCTTTATTCCCATTTCCTCTTCACTCAAGTGTGGACGAGGAGCTACAGAGGACAATTACAAAGGATGAGAGACTCAATTACCCTTAAATGCGTACATGGAGAATCTCCCCGAGTCGTAATGGAGAAAATGGTAATGGAAGTGAGCGTCTTCAAAGCTTCTTCAATAATGTAATAATTTACTTCTTCGACGTGAACGTCGAACGGAGAGATGGATCCATATCTCGAGGCCCAGAAATTCCATTTCCGCTCCGAGGGGATTTTTACGGGTGGATGGAACCGCGACTCCATTCCTCATCCCGCAAGCATTGATTTAATCAATTTATCCTCCGCGTATACAGCCACTACTAAGAAAGATCTCGTTCCTGGAACCTCAATTTCATTTTCATGTCGCTTCCGTGGATGCATAATAGGGCTATGTGAGGGATTCACTCTAATAAATTTTACATTAGGAGCTGCTCCCCTTCCTCGTTCTCAGTCCTGAGAGATATTTGAAAAAGTTCCAAAGTGATAGGAAGGTGCCAAAAGGAAATTCACGGCTCTCACACTCATATTTCAAACATGAGCTCGCGGTATTTAATGCTGGAGATGCTTGGTATTTATGCGAGTATTAAGGAGATAATATATATTTGGGGTGGTTATTCCATACGAAGGATGTGGCCTTATATGGACACTAACTAGTATAATGGGGCTCAACATGTATGGTTAAAGTTGGTCCGTGGATAGACGACGTTTTCAGTAGACCCTTAGCATGGGGAATAAAAAAAGGAAGAAGGGGTGAGGATGTCGATAAAGAGCATTATGGTAATGTTCTTGTTTTTCCGGACGGCCGGTGATGGGATGACGGCTGAAAGGAAAAATGGCTCAAGAGCTCCTCCGTGAAAAGAGTGTATAATGTCTGGTTGTTCCACAAGTACGGGTGTTCTCCCAGCTGGTTTATTACACCATGAGGGAGTGTCGAAAAATTTTTTAATTGAAATTTAGGAGGGGGGAGACGGCGGCCGGCGTGTGGCCGATTACTCCACTCACTCCTTTAGAGACAATGGGAAATTCGTTCCGCCTGGAGGTCGTTAATAAATTAAGCCCGCCTTCTCCCACACTCTAACATCCGAGAGAATATGAGTGAGAGGAGATTTTGACTGCGAAGCTCAGAAGTGCGTCGTGTTACTCCGGGTGTCTTCCAGACACTCGATACTTAGCAGTGGAAGTCTCTTGGCTATAGAATAATTATGATTTTCCTGCCTCGCCTTCCGCCTTCATTTTTCATCTCTTATTTAATCCCTCTGGAGAGATTTCCGAGGGGCGGAACGTCACCAGTTTCTTTTCCCCGCTTCACGTCAAGAAATGGGAATTTATATGGTGATTTTTCATCACAAATTGAAAGTTCTTTTGCATATAGTCAAGGATGCTCCAACAGCAAGGATCTACTTTCACTCCGTATTCAACCAGAGCCTGGGCTAGGACGGGTGGAGCTGAATGTAAAGTTTTGGCGGAAGAGAACAGGGCCTCTTAATTTACAATTGGAGCTTCTGAAATGTGAATGAGCATTTTTCATATTCATGCAGTGTGCCTGTCGGCCGACGGAGTTATGAGCACAATATGTACATTTCAACTTTCTTTTTTTCTCCTCCTCTCCCGCCTGGATTATTAATGGGGGAAACCTTATTGTTTTCAAAGCTTTTAGTACCTCATTGAGAAAGGAGGAGCAAAAGGAGGGAAGAGAAACTTTGAGAGATCTCAGACTCACAAACCGTTCCTCCTTTCCACTTCATTACTTCACAATTTACTTATGCATGTCCCCCCATTACTCATAGCCAGAGAACTCATTTTTTTGAGTCTCGCGAGGCTAAATAAAAGATTAGTCTCCATTGCTGCCCTCAAGAAATGAGGAGTTTTGGGTTAATCTGGCGGATCGGAAAAGTGTTAAGCAGGGTCGATTTGTAGTTTCACTCCAGGCCCGCCCATTCCTTTCTTTTGAGTCTCCCGACCGAAGTTTTCTCCAACCCGACCTCGCTCCGCTCCACAAATCACAATTGAGGCTGGTGATTGAATCTGGTGCTCAATATCAAATCCACTTACTTTTCCTTCCTCACCTTACACATTTTGATACACATATGACTCGGAAGAGGAAATGGAGTCACCGCCTCGGATTCCATCATTTTCCCCTCCTCCTTATAAAACATAATGTTTTCCTGGCATGCCAACCACTTTTAAATTTTTTTATTACATTCTTGGACCTAACTAAGCAAACGAGACGTTTCCTCTCTCAAAAGGTATTTGAAGGAGAGCATTTAAGCCCTGGCAAGCCTTTGATATTATGTGTGTATAAAGCCCAAAATTGTGCTTTGATTTCCAAAGCATGGAAAAGTTTAAAAGTTTATTGAAAGGGGAACAATTTAAGAGGGATGCGAGGAATCAAATTAGCCTCAAAACTTTTGAACGTAGTAAAAGGAAATGAGAAAGATTTGTTTGCCTTTCCAGAGTCAATAGAAAAAGGATGCGGAGCATGAATGGATCGGGGCCAGGCGGCGGAAACGGCGGCCCCTCCGGTGGCGGAACCGGCCCTTCAATTGGAAACACCGGCTCTTCAGCCGCCACCCCGATCTCCTCCCCAGATCGAACCATGTTGGGCCTCGGGCTCGGACTCGGTCTTGGCGCCTACGGCGGCCCGCCGGCTCTTCCTGTTCCTGAATTCAAACACCATGCGGACTTCCTCTCCCGTCTCCTCGCCGCCACGCCGAGCTACATGAACGAGCTCGGGAACCCGCCGCCCGGGTTTTTCTCCGACTGGCTCCGCCGTCTCGTGACCAAGCCAGGCGGCGGGATGGGCGGGGGCAACGGAGCTCCTCAGCAGCGAACCTCGCCACTTGGGTTCCCCGGGCAAGAGCGGAATGGGGGGTCAAGTCCCTCAGGAGCTCCCCCTCCGCTCGCGGAAGGGAACAATGGGAAGCGGAGGAAGCGGGCAAGGTTGAGTGACCATGGGACCACCGGCGGCCAACATCCTCCAGCTCATCTCCATCATCTTGGGGTAACGATCCAAGTCTCAATTTATTCCGTCTCCCTCCCTTGGGATCCCCAAAGGAGCGGGCTATATAGCCAAGTGGGCAATAAACCCCGCTCCGGTGGCAGGTATAGGGGGAGAATAAAGGTTATGGGGCTTCTATAGAGGATTCCCCCAGTGAGAGTTGGGTTCAGAGGCCATTGAATCGTAAAGGACCCTCATTACATGCAAGGGAGTACTTGGAGCCCCATCACCGCGCCATCATCAATCCTCTCCCTTTCCCCGAAATACTCCCCTCCCCAATCAAACAGAGAAAAAGCGGAGAGGAGGAGCATTATGCATACATAGTTAATTGACAGGACGAAGTCGCGAGAGGTTCCGTCCCGGGCAGAGCCAAGGTTTGCTCCCGGAGTTGCCGCTCCTCCGGCCACTTTAATTCTTAAAGAGGAGACAAATTGAGACTCGCGGTTCTCAACTCCTTCCTTTCCAATCAATTAAGGTTAATTCCTCTCCCATCCCTTCTAATCCCATTTCTTTGCCCAAAGGCGGTTATTTACACCGTTCGGAATTGACTCCAATTACTCGGCATACACATATTGGCTCTCCCTCCCGAGGAATCCGGATCAATTCTTTGGAAAGGAGGCTCCGAACCTTTCCAAGAGTTCTTCCAACAACCCGGTTATGATCCCCATGTGAGAGAAAGGGGAACCGTGGGCCACGTCGTTCACCCGAACCACACATTGGAGAAAAAAGGGAATTAGTATCGATTGTGTGTGTATATTTGTGAATTAGGATTCATGGAGTGGCGGAGGGGAGGGAGATGATTCTCCCGCATCGATCCTCCTTCTCTGATTATCCCCATTGAAAAGGCAATTGACTGCCCTTCCCCCCTCCCAATTATAAATGCGCAGAGCTAAGCGGAAAATGGGGCTTAAGTGGAGCTCGAGCCCTCGAGAGAAGTTCTAATAAGGAGGTCACCCATTAATGCCCGGAAAAATCCCACTCATCTCTTCCCCGGAGATAAATGGATAACCAGGGAGACAGGGACCCGGAAAGATATCCAGGATTTTGACGTGACTCATTCCGCCGTCCCTCGACGCCTCCCCTGGCCGTTTGAGCCTTCTGAGGATCCGACCGTGAGAAAGGGATCTCAACGACAATCGCACTCTGATCAATTCCGAATCAATGTGGAGGAGACATTAGAATTATTTCGGGGTTCGTGCAAGGTCCTCGTTACGAGATTATTGCGTGTGAAATGGCCCATTGTCATCCGACAAGGGAAGTCACATTGACGGGCCACGCCGCTCCCCTCCACCCATCATGATGGATCGGACCTGAAATATTGATGGGTTTCAAACAGACCTCGCCATACTAACACGGCCATATTATGTACTTTCTATACACCCGGGAATGAACTCTTTTAACATGAAGGGAATCTTCAGGGTGACTCTGCCAGCTTGTCATTAGAATGTCAGTGGTTCCCCTTTTATACTCCGGGTCGAGGGAAATGTTCGAGAGTGGAACAAACCCGCTTTTGTGTACTAATCTATAATCATAATATTCTCCTACCTTATATCAGCATAGTCTCAGTTTTATCCTGCCTATATAATGTTTAGCTAGTATAACCGACAAGACATCCTTTAATAATGACCCGAGTAAACCAAGGAGTCGCCTAAATGTATTTTACAACGTCGCCATTTTCCAAGTGCTTCGGCGACATTAGCAATATGTGCTCATATCAAAGTGTGGTAGGAGCTCGTAAGTAGCTCCGGGCTTTATTACTACTAAGACCCGCCCGCCCCTCCGAATAAATTGACTGATTAGTCCGGCTCATTTTCAACGTTACTATTTTATGAGGCGCCTCTTCATTATCCCTCGTTTATGGAGACACGGCCTCACACTTTCAACTCATATAACATCTATTCATATTCCTCGCTCATTAAATCCACCTCCGATCGCTTTCGAGACTTTGGTGAAGGTGAAATACTGGCATGTATGCTTTTATGTATACATATATTAATGAAAATTTGAAATTATAATAAGAGTTATTATTAATACTAAAAAGAGATTAATAAATGGCAATAAAGCATCCTGTGATGATGAGATGATGGAAAGATAAAAAGTATTGTAAAAATGAAAAATTAATTTCCCCTTTTCATCTTTTCCAAGAATGTAAGTACTACATATACATTTATTAATTCCTCTGTGTTGGAATATTATTATTTTGCAAGGCGACTTTCTTTTAGGCTTCAATGGGATAATTAAAGGAGTTTCCTTTATAAGAATAATTTCCGCTCGATTCCTTCAACTTCGCCGTTGGTCGTTCCTTGGATTGGATCTAACTTCATTTCCTTGAGAGCACATGAAGAAAATGAGGAATTTAAGTGGATTTCAATCCAAATTTCATCTCAGGCTCTCTCTAACTCTCCACAAGATGAAATCAACTCCCTGAGCTCATTTTTACAGACTCGTGACGTCGAATAACGTAAATGGGAAATTCCTTAAAGGAACTACTTTTTTCTTAAAATTAATTTGACTTTTTTGAATGATGGAAAATTGAGGAATGTTTTTCCCCATTGAAAGAGAAAGAATCTAATCAAAATTACTGAGAATTTTTCCCCCTTTGATTCCCAACTTCTCTTTTGAGACATTTTCATTAATTTCGTACCTTTTGTTCTTTCGGTTCTTTTATGTACATAACATACCTTATTTAAAAGGAACTTTTCCTATCTAATGTGCACTAAATGTATGTATTCTTATAACTCGCTCTATTAGGAGAACTAAAGAAGAAACCTTGTCATTTTATTTCCTCCCCTGTTCAACCGTCAGATTCACTCGAGGGGATTTAATTTCAATTATGTCGAGGAGCGAAAAAGAGAATATGATCAAGTGAAGTTTCACTCACTCAATCGAAATACAAAAAGTGAAAGTTGATAAGGAATGGAGCTGCTTTGTTCAATTAAATGGCTTCCCTTTCACTTACGTCTTTCGCTCAAAGAATCAAATTAAATTTGTCATCGAAAGGCACAATAAGACTTTTTGAGCTTCAGCGTTAAATGAACTTTCTATTATTTCAAAAATATTGACTATTTATCATATAAATTATTATAAATCTCAATGTATCTTCTATTATTCGAATATCAGCAGAATCGACTGAAATATCGGTAAAGCTGAATGAATAAATAAATGATTTAAGCATTAACTCTTACGAAGCTCAAGTAAGCTTTTGTGGTCGAGTTTATATAGAAAAGATGAAAAAAGCTATTGGTTGACTTTATGTTTGTAAAGTTGGGAGAAAATTGTGAAAGTTGGCCAGCGAAGAATGTTGGTTGGGTTTGAATTCGAAGGTTGATGGAAGTGAATGGGAGTTCTTGAGAACTTTTTTTTCTTCTTCGTTGAGAAAAGGGAGAAAATATGGAAAAAGTCCATTTGATAATTGGGAAGGTTGAAGGGGTGAGGGAGAGTCAATGGCTTGACATCTTTTTAATAGAAAACTTCCGCGATGATGATAGGGGGAATATTTACACTTCTGCGTTCTCTCATTCTCTTCGAGTTAAGTGGAAATAATGGAAGAATTTCCTAAGAAATCGTAGCCATCAACTCACCCGAACCCTAAAATCAACAGAGAGGGGAATTGAAGCGGTTAAGTCTTATATCTTTCTTCTATCTTGAGTTATAAATGTATAAGAACTCATACGGGTCACATGGGAGAAGGAGTATTTATATAACTAGCTCGCCCACCCGCCACCGGGTTTCCCGAGATGAAAGGCGAGATTTGATTAAAAGAACTCTAACAGGTCGGAGGGCTAATAAGAAAAGTCCCCTAATGGAATGAGAATTCCTTCATGGGGAAATGAGTTCGGACACATACATTTGGAAAGGAAATATAATAAGTAATGGGATATATTTATGAAACAAGGTCTTGTTTCCCTCTCCGCCCCAATTACTCCTAATGGAGATTGAGTTGAGCGATGATTAAGTGCCGATTTGTTTTTTTGGCAGGGAAAGGACGGAGAGACTCCAAGGGGTCCGCTCGGCTCGCCGTCTTCTTCCCCGGGTGGGCTGAACCCGTTCGGTGGCACTCATCCTTTCTGGTTCTTCCCGCCCTTCCTCCCGAGTCCCTACACCCTCAACATGAACATGTCAATGAACATGAATTTACCCGGCGGAAACTCGTACCTCCAGCAGCAGCCGCCGCCCTCGGTCTCGGAGTTATTCCGCCAGGGTCATCCTGACAATCTCAACCTCCTGCCGCCAGCTCATCACCCGCATCCCCACGTCCTCCCACACTTCAGTCCCCCGCACCCTCTGGAAGGCAACGCCCGGAAAGCGTCTCCTGCTGCCAACAATCTCAACGACCTATCAACCAAATTGTACCCGCAGAAACACTCCGCCGCCTCCCACGCGCCCCTGGGCAGCCCCTCGCTCCTCCGCCCCGCAGAGCGCGAGAAGAAGCCGGCCACGAGCAAGAGTTCCAAAGGGTCAAACAATGGTAAAGGTTCGAGCTTCTCCATCTCCCGCCTCACGTCCCCGTCGCCGACGAGCGGCGGAGGGATCGTGTCTCCCGTGGGAGGCTCAGGGCGCAAAGGAAACAAGGGAAGAGAAGAGCCCGAAGAGGGCAACGGGTCGGAGTCGGGGATCTGCGTTGATTTACGGGTTTCGGGTCGGATCTGGGAGAGCAGTGGGAGTGGGTCCGGGAGTGGATCTGCTCCACCACCTCGCTCGATCTATAAACCCCTGTCAGCCTTCCGTGACCCGAGCGACATAAATCTCTTGAGCTCGTCCCGACGCTCCAACTCGAGCACCTCTTCATCCCCGGCCTCTTCGCGGAGCCGCGAGGTGCCCGAGGCCATCGAGCTCCACGAGCCGCTCCCGCCGCGGAGAAGAGCCGGAAGTGGGAGCAGCTCCGGTGGCCACCCGCTCTCCACGCGCTACGTCCTCAAGAACCTCAATGCCATTTACCAGAGCATTCGTCCGCCCATTAATAACCATTACCCGAGAGCCCACAAGGACTCCATTAATAATCATTCCTTCTCCGACGAGGAACAACAGACGACGTCAGAGGACGAAGAGCGTCTCTTCCCCCACTCGGACTCCCTCGCCCTGGTCGTGCCGAAGCCGAAGACTCCCCTCTTCCACCAAATGGCCCTCCTGGCCAACTCCTCTGCCGGAAACAACAACAACAATAACAACAATGGGAAGCTGGTGCGGGGCTTCCGAGCCCAGGATGAGCTTCCAAGAGTGAAAGTCGAGAAGGAGGAACTGAGCGAGCCGGAATCCTTCCACCCGCGCTCACATCTTTCCCCGAAAGCCCCAGTTCCGGTCGAGGCTGCTAAAGACTCGTCCGGAGGAGAAGAGGAGGATAAAAACGAAGAGCGGAGAGGAGACGAGGAGCCCGGAGGGGAGAAAATTGGAGGCTCGAGAGGAAATGAAAATGACGAAGACTTCGTCAACGTTCTCTCGGATGAGGCAGAATCAGAAGATTTCTCCTAGAAATTCCCCCTTCAATCTAATCTACTTGCCTGGAGATAAGTCACGAATTTTTATAATCTTTGCCCTTTACTGGAGAAGTGTATTTTATGGGAGAGATTCCTCCTCCATTACTCTCACGGTCCACTGGTCTCAAATCCCATCCTTGGTCCATCAACCGGAAACTCTATAAATTCTCCAATGGTCTCAACTTCTCCCATCTTAATAACTTGGCTGTTTTGGCCGCCCAGCAGGTAAAGAGAAACATACACACAATTTGTATTTGAGTAAATACCGATAAGACGAAGAATTATAATTAATTTATTCCAACTCGTGTGATCCTACTCTTGGAGATTCCTTTTCCTATTCTCCTCCAAGTGAGCAGTTCGTGGCGTCTCTCTTTTCAATCTCTTCTCAAGATCTCTAATCCAACTGAACCTTTAGTGTCAATGGAGTGTAGAATTTCCAGAAATCTCCCTCTGGGTCAATTTAGCGTTGACGTGCAAGCCGTGTGATTTCATCCAAAACTTTCCCTTTCCCCACTCTCCAAAACTCTCTTGATCAAATTCCAAAAAAGTGTGTTTAAAGTTCTGGAAACCCAACTGAACCTTACGAATGTGCTCAGAGCTTTACATTTAACTGCAAATTCGTAAAGTGTGTGGTTAGGAGAAGTCTAATCATACATACCATTTAAACCGTGTTTATCTAAACTATGACATAATGCTAAAATAATAATAATGTTTCTAGACGAAAGCTAATATTTAATGCTAATATTTATGATTAAAAATTTTAATGTAATTTAATAATAATATTAGTATAATTACATGAGTGTATTTCTATTCATTCTTTTAGTCAGTATTATATCTAATTTAGAATATTGAGAATTAAGTGTAGACGATTAAAACCTTACCTAAATATTTCGAATGTATTAAAGATGTCAAACTTACATTTAACTAAAATTAAATAAATATGTAATTATAACATTATAATGAAATTGACGAATTGAATATCGAGGATTATTTGTAATAGCTGTAGTTGATAATCAACCATTGAAATGGTAATGAGAATGAATATAAAACCATTCTGTAATGCTACAACTCTACAACATACAACAATATACGATTCCATAATACAATTTAATGAACATTCCTTATTGTGACTTCTACTTGAAATTTATAAAGGCCGTTTTGCAAAATTGCAAAAAACTTTGTGTAATAAGAATGAAAGTTGTGAGCAATGATTTAAAGCTTTCTATTTAATAAGACATCTTTAATGTGACAATGAAGTAAAAATGATTATGATATGAATAGAGTTTAATTGTTGTACCTTACCAGATTCTGTTAATTGTGAAATCCATCATGAATTGAAAATTGATTTATAAACGTTTAGATTTCAATTTAAATTGTTATTTACTAAACTGATTAGTTATTTATATGGCTAATTCTAAATATATATCAAAATATCAATTTCATGATCAAAGATGTTTGCAAATTATAACTTCTCATCAAAATTCAATTTCATTCAAAATAATAGATTCCGCTTAATTTCCTCGTTCATCTAAATATTCTATATATAAATACTATAATTTGTGATAGATTAAAATTAATGTACTATTTTATTGGGTTTGGAAAGTATCTATTAAAACGTGAATATAATTGAGATTGTTTTTATTGGAAATACTCATTCCGTGCATGAAGTGGCCATCATGTTTTATTACACTATATTATTAGTACATAGGAAGCATTCACTCTGTAATATTGCTCTATTCATATGAATCAATTAATGTTTGTTTTATCATCTCACATAAATTCATGAACGTGTCATCAATGATCATATAAAAACAATTATACATAATTTTATTCTTCCAAACTTGTTTTCCAATAAATATTTACTCACATTTGGGTTATTTTGTTTTAATTATGTACAATTCCTGCTTTTTTATTGCAGCTAGGTATTTCCAAACGAATGCAAAGCTTTTCATCTTATTTCATTGGATTAGTTAATTAACAAAAACTCCTTAATTAATGCGTTCACAATATCGTGAAGTGACATTTGGGTAGGATTGGAAAGCCATGTAATGGAAAGTAAAAGAGATAAAAACTTGAAGGTAAAATTGATGATCAAATTGCTTGGGGTGAATCCATCTTGGTCTGAAAGAAAAGCTCATTTTATTCCATCAGCCGCTTGATTTTCCCTTAAAAAAGAGAACAAAGGGACTGAGAGATAAATGTAAGTTGGATTGATGTTGGGTTCGGGACGAGGTGGCTCGGATCCCCCGATCTGTCGTATTTCTTCTCCCGAGATCTCCGAATGGAAGAATCAAACATTTCTCTTCCTAAGCAGCTTGTTTGCATAAAAATCAATAGGGAGCCGGAGAGAGCGAGGAAAAAAAGTGGTGGGGAAGAAAGTGAGGAGAGTTCGTGGTCGGAGCCGAGATTCCACAAGGAACCTCTCCAAGGCTCCTCTCAATCCTTATTACTTCCCTCCCCTCACATCTCCCCCTCTATAATGTGTGTATCTCTCTCGTATAATATATAACCAACAACATCCTTCCTACGCTCATCTCCGCCAGACATAACAGAGGATCCTCGGAGATGCTCTTACCACGAGGGAAAGCACACAGACCAAGAGACTCAACGGGCTAAAGAATCCGAGAAGGTGGGAAGGGAAAGAGACATCTGGATATTATGAGACACAGGAAGTAATTCCCTTATACAAAACTTCCCTCAGAAGACGAGTAATCCAGAGAGGACTTGAAGTTGATTTGCAATTTAAATCTTCCGGCGGCCCCCTCCTTGAGGGAATTCGAAAAAAGAAGAAATTAATTGAATTCTACTTGATTCACTTGAGCTCCGAATAAGCTCTCTACTCTCCCTGCCTAAACTCATTATGCAAATCCCTTTGCTCACGCGAACTGCTCGGATTCTCCCTTGCTCCAATTTTTATACCTTTGCCAATGAATAATTCTCCGACGTCGCTACCCATTATGATATTAGTCGGTTAGTTTTCACTCACACTGTGGGAAACGGGAAACCTAAACAGCGCTTCAAAGATCTAAATACTACAATGGAATTATTTTTTATGGGTTTAAAGTCAAATTTTGGATTATAAGTACAAGTCCTAGTATTTGAGTGAGTAATTGCAAAACATGGATTCAATTCTTTAGAAGATAAATAAAAGATGAAAGATTCCTTAGGCGGAATGAAATATGAATATTCTCTAGCAAAAAGGAAAACACTAATGGAGGAGAAGATGGTGGAAGAGGTTGAAAGGAAATGATTGGTGGAAGCCCAGGCAATTTCTCACGACTGATTGAGTAAGTGTATGAGGGTGAAGGAGTCTCTAAAATAACAAGTTCTAAGCCGAGTCGATTGAGGATAAAAGGAGAGGTAAAAGTTGAGAGCGCAGAGGAGAAAGAGATCATGAAATGAGTTAATATCCGCCAAGTCCGCGGATTTTTCCGTCCGAATAAGCTCTCTCTCTTTTCTTCGCACTAGGGAGAGAGGGCAAGAGATAAGGGAGATAGTGTCTAGGGGTAAATTAGGAGCCGCTGAGGCTCTTTTACGGAAAACGATGCTCTCATCTTTCTTCATTCTCGGGATGTTGGGAGAGGCAGAGAGAGTTGGGGAAAGGAAAGAGACGACAAGTTCCTTCCGCTTCTTTTCTCTCCGCTCCTCCGATCGTCGCTCTTCCTGGGATTATTCTTTCGGAGATTAAAATTCCTAGAGGAATGAGCCGAATCGCGGAGGGGAGAAATTGAATCACTTTTTTACGTTATCACATTTCAAAGGACCTTCTCACTTCCTCCATTCTAATTTATTCCAGGAGGAATCAAAGACAGGATTTTCAATTATGTTCAACAGGAAGCTCGTTGGAGTGCTCGGATATCAATTGACTTCGACTGTAATAAACTATCCGTATCTTCCTATACCAGCCCGTTCCCTCATACGGCCCCAAACCTTTTTTATGGGGAATTAAATGAGGAGCTTGAGAACACATTTGGCTCTCCAAAGTTTTTCCTCGAACCGGGGCACTTGAACATGTAAATGAACCGTTGTTCCGAATAAGAGCTCGGGAAAGAGTGATCCGACTCCGCTGAGCCGCGCGAGTTAATGTTGAGACATAGGCCAATGGATTCCTTCCCCATCCCCATTATATTCATTAAGACGTGTTTGAGAGAGAGTGATGAAGAAAGTTTTTAATCCGAGCTTAAATTCTCAATTTGAATCCGAGTCCCTGAGTAGTCCCTGTGTATATCCTATTATATGAGTGGGTAGGCGTAGAGGAGAAGGGGCGTCTTTATTGCCCTCCTTCGGGTAAGAGTGTGAGGAGGTTTTGGAAGGAGCTTAACTCCCCGAAAGGGATTCCAATAAAATCTCGAGAGGAGCGGCTAAATGGGAAAGGCGGTTGAGGGAAAGTAAAAAAGTAAATTGATGCAAAAGAGCTAGGAGGAATCGAGGTGGAAATAATATTATGTCTATGTGAGCCTCGACTGGGAGTGTAAGTGAAAGTCTACACGGGAGGGTGTCTCATCCTTTTGCTTATTCTCCTCTTTTTAATGCGTCTTTTTTATGGAGCTCCTCAGCTCCCCTCTAAACCCATCATAATTCCAAGAGGTAGGAAGGGAAAGAGGCTTCTAAATAGAAAAACCTTCCCTTTATCTTCCTCCTTCTTAACACGGAGAAATTACTTCGCTCCGTCTCCATCTAATGTTCTCCATTCATTCCCAAGATGAGTCCCACTCCAACACAACCCATTGAATTCACCTTACACATTTCCAACCATTTACTTAACATTCACAAAAATCCCTTTTTATGCCAACTTCATACTTTCATGCTACTGTCTCTATCAGATTCTACATGTTCTATACTGTTTCTTGGAAGTTTTTTTTAGCATAGTTCTTTAGCATTTCTTTAGTCGTCTTTTCCCAAATAATGTGCGAATCGTCTTGTGTGGTGAAATGTTTAGCATTAAACATATTCCAACAGTGTAGAAAAGATATTTTGGGGATGATAATAGGGGAAGTTGTATTCCGTTGGAATCCTGTCAAGGAGTCAGGGAACGTCTTTTCTCTTAAACTGTGACGAGGGACGTTTGAAGGATTCTGGGGCACAATGGGGGAAAGTGAATGGAGTGTCTTTGATAGGCGGGGGGTTTAGGGGTTCGTGAACCATTTTGGAATCCATCCGCTCTTCGTCTGTCATTGAGCAGATGAGCAAGGCGTCGTCCTGAGGGAAGGAGGAATACAAAGCACTCGATTAGAACACCAACGACACATTTCAGGTGAATCTCCTTCCAGGACCATAAATAAACCAACTGTTTTTTACGGGATCAATTCCTTCCAAAATAAAAGTGGATTCTCACGCGGAATAACAATTTTCCTCAATCTTATTGATTCGGAAGATCCGTGGAGTGAAGGATCCATTTAAAGGTTTAAACACCTCTTAATGCACTTGATGGATCTTCGTCTTTAATAACGACTATAAAATGTTTTTATTCATATCCTGAGTCTTCATATCCTTCGAGGTAGTTAAGACCCTTAACGATCTCCTCTTAACTCTTAATGGTTAGGAGACTCGATTTATATGAAATGCCTTTATATGACATGAGTTAATGTAGCTATTTATAAAAAATCAATGCTCAATTATTAATTAGTCATATTTATATGTCTATTAAAGGTGGGAATTGAAACAAATTGATAATGGTGGGAATCTTGCATTAAAAATGTTCAGCCAACAATTCGACTCATCATTCGGTGAATTGCGACTATTTGACTTCCACTCTTTGTTGCTGTAAACAAATCAATTTAGACTCCATTCATATTAATGTTAATTACTCAAGAAAAAATAAATACAATGTAATTTCTTATCAAATGGCTAAATATAAGAATTTGCTAATTAATTTAGCTGAAACTGATAACGTGATAACTGATACATAGATAAAAAATATAATGTCAAATAATGCTTACCATAAATTAAATTGTCTGTAAGATAACCATACCTGAAGTGAAAAAATAAATATTTTCATTCAAATGCATTCATAATGAGTTAAATTGGCTTAATTAAAAGATTACCAGTTCCAACAGCAATAAGGGTTATACAATGTGCTCGTTGCTTGAGGAAAAAGAACAATGATATTGTTCGATTCAGCTGCTTCCAAGTATCCAGTTTTTGTTGCGTAAATTGTTGAAACTTTTGGATCAGACCTTTTACATTTTTATTTGTATTAAATTACAGTTAGTTTCATTTTATATTATAGTAGTAATGTGTGAAAGTGGAAATCCAATACAATACTTTGCAAGGTAGGACATAATAAATGTTAAGTCATATCAAAATGTTTTACCTGCACTGAGAACATCCGTGAAGGGCAATATGAAATCTACACGTTGTTGCTCCACTTTTACATCCAGAAGGAATGTAAATGAATCCTGTATTGTCCATGCTTGAAGCCAAAGGAGGCGTAAAGAAAAAAAACTCTCCTTGATCAAACTCATAAAAATCCCCAGGAAGATTTCCAGTCGCTGGATCTCTCAAGTTTCCTCCATACAAATAGTTGAGCATCTCAAACGCGCCTTTCTGTGCTTAATAGCTTAATTGTTGTATACTTTTTACGTGTGTATTTGTAAATTCAAAAAATTAGGAGATAACTCACATAATTGCAATTATTGATATATTGAGTTCCAGTAGATTTAGCAGAACAAGCTGACCCAAAGTCGTGCGTAATCTTAATTTACAAAATAATTTTTAATTATCGAGTTTTTATTGAAACGTTGAATTAACTTACTTGTCCATGCTCAGCGGGATGATGAAAGACTGCTTTAGCCTTAACGTTTAATTTATTGTACATCTCCAACAATTTTTCCCCAGATTCTATCAAAACAATGAATTAAAACATGTTCCAATCATGTCTTACCATTAGCTGTTAAAATGAAACTATACGAATAAGACTATTAAAAGTTATGAAATAATTAACCAACGGAATTTGACTGTTGAATCATTTTGCCCATGAAAAATGTAAGCTTTATCTCCAATCAAGTTAGACACGTTGTCAATAGCCCCATTGGCCGAGTAAATGTAAGTTTCAGCCAAGAGGACATCAACATTGACAATGCCAGGATTTCCCATGCAGATAGTTGTTGCGGGACCAGCACCACCGTTTCCGCATAAATAGGGAACTAAAATAATTTTGATATAATTGCCCATTGATAATGAAACAGAGGAAATTGAGATCTTCTAAGCAGGGTAATAAATACAAATTATTGTGTATTTTTCATTTTAGTTAGAATAATAATTACCTCCAGCAAAAACTCCTGATCCTGCTATTTCTTTCGAGTGAGCAACGTGAAATTGCATGGCCATAGCAGCTCTACAAAAATTTCAAGAATATGCAGATCGTTATTGAAGAACGAGAATTTAACTGTTTAAGCATAACTTACCCAGATGAAATGCCAGAGATGGTGATGGAATCTCGATCGACATTTTGTTTCGCTTTGATAAACAATATTAATTCGATTTTTCGCCTTGGTAAATTGAAACTTACTTAATTTTATTGGTCTTCTTGTTCCAGCTCCAAAGACTAACGGAAATAATAAAATAATTAGGGCAAACCCTCTCATCATTGTAATGAGCAACTTGTGAAGGAGAATGGTCGGAAACAAATGAATTTATTTATGTAGACTCTCAATGAGTGCTTAGTTATCAACAATTTATTATGGAAAGATTTGATAATTATTAATTATTTTTTTATCTTAAACAGGGAATTCAAGTGAATGGCTTTTTACACATTCATAAATATATTTATTCATTCTTATGGTGGGATTAAAACATCAGTTGAAAATAGTAATAATAAATTAAACTATACTATAGCTGCTTAGTAGTTTATTATTTCTTAATACATGCGTGACTAAAAAATACAATAAATATGGTATAAAACATTAATACGATTAGGTATAATAAATATGTCTAAACTCATTTTTCTAAATTCCCCGAACAAATGAAATTTTAATGTAGATTTTTGTTTATTAAAGATAAACAGGAAAAGACTTAAACGAATTACTTGTTTGTACAAAATGTATTAATGTATATTATTATTGCTCAAATTAGACTCGAATTCTATAAATATAGGTAGTAGATAAATACTAGTTAATTAATAGTATTAAGCCTGTTTTCTTATTATAAGATCTAATTGAGATATGTGGAATATTAGGAAAATGGTAATTTCAAGATCTATAACCACAATATTCACAATGAAGAAGAGTATTAAACGAGATTCATTATAATTTAGGTAAATTCAAGGTAAGTTGATATTCACAAAAAAATCAATTGTTTGTTGACTAAAATATTAATTTTTGTTCTAAGAGAGGGGAACAGTTTACAATTTTCTTTATAAACGTAAATACTTTGTTAAGTCTAGATCACTCATAATTTAAAAAGTCTGAATATGTTTTCGTATAATGAAGGAATGATTGACATGATTTATTGGCTTGATTCGGTGTTCGTCCTCTTTCTCTTTTGCTGAAACAAAAAATAAATATTAATTAATCACTTGTCTGATAATATTACAAGTTAATCATGAATACTAAATAATAATAATTTGATATAAAAACTTACTTGGTCAAGTAACTTTCTGTTTTCAGCTAGCGCAATATGAGATTTTGATTTTTCTTGTTCAAGAAGTTGATGAAGATTCGCTATATCGTCGTTTAAATCATTATTGACCTTCCGCAATTGTGTCACTTCATTTGCCAACTGGGCCTTTGATTTTGCTGAAATTAAAAAGAGAAATCTTGGTTTAATATTAATTAGTGAAATAAAATTTCTTTCGTGAGTCAAAAGTTTTTTTCTCGTTGGGTTATATGAATAAACTATAATAGTCTATGTTAATAGTAATAATATATTATTTAAAAAAACTTTTACTTTCAGATTGATTAAGTAAATCCTTCAAAATGATGAAGCGCTTCTTCAAAGTGTCATTCTCTTTCTTTAAATTCTCATTTTCTTCTTCGAGCAATCCAATTCGAGTATCGCGTTCTAAAAGCTCAGCCTTTGTTTGTTCAGTGTCAAATAATTCAACTGGAGCTTTGTTTAAGAACTAGAAATTCCAAAAAGAAATTAATTAGAACATTAAGATTTAAAAATGCAATTTATTCACCAGTTTAAAAAAATGAAATTAGAGAGTTTTAGCTCATACTTTGGTGTTTCGACTTTGAACCAAATTTCGTTCAAGTTCAAATTGTTTTTCCAATTTAATTTGCTGTCGGATTTCTTCAAGCATATTCTTGGAAGAACTTGACGATGAGTTATCCACATAATCAGAAAAGAATGGCTCAGGTGCATCGCCATTTGTATGCCCGAAATTGTTTGAGCGCCCCTGTAGTTATTATATGTAATTGACTCATTTAATTACAAATTCTAATAATTTATTTCATTTCAAAACAATTTCAAAACAAATTAAATCCGAACAATTTCAAGTTCGAAGTATAGTTAAAGGTAATAGTTGATTAAAAATAATGTTACTTGAAGACCGCAAGCATTGAAGTCTGCTAATGGAATCGGAGGAGCTTTCTTTTTGCCTTTCCCCATTGTAGCTGCACGCTGCTTAGCACGTTTTTGTTCTTCCTCAAAGTCAAGCTTGGATTGAAGAAGTGCTTGTGCTAACTCAGCATCATAACTTTTTTCCACAAGCTAAAATATAAAATGAAATTAGTATAACGAATTAATCTGAAGAAAATGTAAGAAAATTAATCATATTTAAGCTAATTGAGTAAAGAAGAAAGTAGAAAAATTACTTCAGTATCTCGATCTTTCCAATTCTCATATTGTTGTTCAACTTGTTTAGCTTTCTTTGTATTCTTATTTGCTCTAGGAGGTGGAAGGGCCTCGCCTCCCAAATCTTGTATCTGAAATTAAAAAAAATAATAATTCTTTTCTAAATCTAGTTAATTAAAATAATACATATAATTTAATATTTAAAAAAAATGTGTATTTGAACTTACAGATTTTTTATCTTCGCCAGTAGGTGATCCTTTCCCTTTTTTCTTTTTGTTCTTTTTGGATGACTTGGATTTATTATCGCCATTGCCGTTCTCGGGTTTGGGTTTGGGTTTTTTCTTTCCCGTCTCCGGATCCGAGGCATCATCGTCCAAAATTGCAAATCTCGACATCGTTGTAGCTGGTTTAGCCATTTTATCTTCTAAAGTCATTTGTAAAATTTATACAAATGGGAATAATCCATCTTACAATCTTTGGTTGAGAAAAAAGCAAAATAAATATGAAATACCCAATTAATGTAATTTGATTAGATTCTTTGGGTGTTATGTGTTAAAGAGCAAGGGTTTAGGCTCGGCAAGACGTCTATTTATCTATAAAAAACAATTCAAAATTCACGTTTCACTCCATGATTGATGTTCAAATCATTAAATAAAGGTAAAATTCAAATGATAAATTGTGTTATGAAAATAGTGTTATTCAAGTATTATGAAATAAGAATTTTATAATAGCCAAATAATAAAGGTGCGAATGAAGCGAAAAGAAACGTTAAATATGTATAAAGCAATCAAATATTCAGGATGATCAGTTATTTGCGTTAAATATTTGCATAGGTAAATTGCATAGGTATTACATCACCAGACAAGTTAATTATATTCAACTAAAACACATATACTGATGTTATAGAATGCCTAATGGTACTACAAGTATCTTTAATTTAAACGATATTAATTAATTAATTACAATGTTTAATTGCTTCTCAAATAATTTAATGAATTTCACCATATAATAAAATATTAAATAACAGGCAGATAAACAATGAAAAGTGACAAGTTATAAAGTAAAAGTAAATGAAGAAAAAGATCATTATACCAATTTCGATCCACTGGAACCACCACCAAGGAAGGAGATTGAAGATGAAAGACACGAAGTTACCAATTGTGACAGCGGCTGTTGACGAGGACAGAAGTGAATAAAGAAGTCGAAGTCGAAGTCGAAGCGACAGCTGAAAGAAGAATTCGCGAAAACAACGTGGAAGTGTCTGATAAAAGCAAAGGGCCTAACCATGTGATTTCTTATCAAACCACACACACACACACACACGTGAATTCTCAAGTCTCAAACTTCAAAGCACCTAAGTTCAGAATTTGAAAGTTTTATAATTTACAAAAGTACAGTTAACTTTTATCATCATTAGCTAGCTTGTAACAATATTTAAATAACGGATTTGAACTACATTCGAGACTTTCTAATTTCGGAATGAATCGACAGAGAATTATTCTTGTAAATAATATCAAAAAGTTGGCAGGTTTGGGGAGTCTACAATGGAATATTTCGGCTACGGCTCAATTTGGGATCCTTACTTTGAATTCTTTCCCATTTAGTAATTTATTTTAATTTGATTATATATTTATGATTAATCTATATTAGCTTTTTTATAGTATGATTTTATATAATTGTTGTAATTAAAATATCATTATTGTATTTTCAGATGTAACAGTGAGACATGCCGGTCACAGTAAATGGCAAAATATAAAGCATACGAAAGCCACGAATGACTATGAGAAATCCAAGATTATTAGCAAATATAGTCAACTTGTAAGATTTGCAATCAGAGGTAATTGCTTTTCTTCTTTATGTTATTATAGAATTAATAACTTTGAAGAAATGCTTCCTATTACCTTCTTTTTATGAATCAAACCAATTTTTGATATTTTAGAATATGGTAGTCCAGATCCAAGACTTAATACTTATTTGGCCAGAATTCTTGGTCAAGCGAAGGCTGAAAGGGTTCCTCAGGCTAGCTTACAAAGAGCAATGGATCAAAAGGTCGACAACTCACTTAAATGAAGTTTTTATATTAATGAAAAGACATAAGAAATCAAAAAATCTGACTATCCAATCAAACAAATATTTTTATTATAGGGAAAAGAACTTAAATTTCAATTGCTAAAGATAAAAGGTCCTGGAAATTGTTGGATACTTATTGAAACGGAATCTGAAAATGAGAAAAATACAAAAAATCATATAATTTCAA
The DNA here is from genome assembly GCA_009869795.1 of Neelides sp. FZ-2019. NCBI lineage: Eukaryota > Metazoa > Arthropoda > Collembola > Neelipleona > Neelidae > Neelides > Neelides sp. FZ-2019. The sequence goes on from VJMY01000337.1 coordinate 28,183, forward strand.
TGACAAAAAAGTTTGGGTACGGGCTTTTTTGTATTTTTTTAAATGGAATTTGGTTCAATATTTAATTCAATCCTATCAAATAACAGTTTGAATAATATTTGCCTAATTAATTTTATCATATTTTGAATTAAGGGCACTTATGGCAGACGACTCTGTTTTATATCATTTCATTTATCGCGGAACGATCCTTTGTTCAAAGTTAAACTCGAAGCCAGTGACCGAAAATGAAATTGATTCCGGTATGGAGCACGCCATTGAAGCTGGAGCAGAAGAAGTTTCATTCATTGAAACTGACGATTTTGGCCCTTGTTTGGAATTTACAACTGATGCCAAAATAACGAAGCAAGTGAGCACTGCTCTTCAAAAGCTTGGCTATGAAATCTCGTTTAGTGAAACGGAGTACATCCCCAAAACACCAGTAGTGTTGGCTCCAGAACATCTGAAAAATGCTCTTGGCTTCATTGAAAAGGTCTCGTTGCACGAAGACGTAGTTAAAGTTTACGACAATATTGGAAATACTTTATGAAGAATATAAATTAGCGGTAGGTGTTTAATAAAGTCAAATTTTTAAATTATTCCTCCGTTTAATTTATTCATACAAAATATTAATGAATGAATGAAGGACACAAATTGAAGTTAATGCATAGCAATTTATTGCACGTTTTTAATTGTGGTCTTAAATCTTTTAAGTTATAATTTACTGAGAGACATCGAGACTATAATGAAGTACAATCTATAATATCTCGAGGTAACACAACTCCAGCGTTTCATTAACTATTTAAAATAAAATTATTCCTTCATTAATTAAAACTCAAAACAAATTTTATTGCCTTTGGCAGATGATTAAAACAATATAGAATATTATAATTCCCATCAGTCTTCAAATAATGTGAGAAATCACATTATTTTATTCTGACAATTGGTTTCAATTCGCTGTTCGGTTCCCTAAAAGGCTATTAAAATACAAAATTTTAGTATAGTTCAGCTGGGCTTCTTTTAAATGAATAATAAGAATCCTCTATTTAAATGAATAATAAGAATCCTCTATTTAAATAAATATATATTCACATCTTATTACTGAAAGTGTGAAGAAAGACCTTTCGTCGTCTAATCCCTCTCATAGTACATTTACATGATGTAAGTATACAAAGAAAGGATTGCATTTTGCAAAAATTGTACAGACCTAAATTATAGATTAAAATTCTCTTTCCAACTGATAAATAGGTATTCGTTATTGTGATAATTCATCTTTACTCGTCTTGAGAGTTATTACTTGATTTAAAGATAATAGAACATCGTCGTTAAACCATAATATTAATATTTTAGTTATAAAACTCTTCTACACTTTCTGTTCTAGGATCTTTCCCTAAACATTCTTATAAATTATTCAACGTGTACTCTCCGCCTTTTATATTATTTAAGTATTTGTACTTCGGAGCGACGGCTATACTTTACAACTTGCCACTCAATACATTCTTTCCTAATTTCCAAAAAGGCTAAAAGCTACTTGTTTGACATTCTCTTGTAAACATTACACTCACATCGTTATTTTACTGTATTAATTAATAATAATTATAATAATACAAGATCATTTAAAATCTTATTTCCAAAATTGTGTCACTGTCTTTAATTTCTTATTATATTATCAATAATAAAGGAGCTAAAATATTTATAATTCTGCTAAAACCTCAATGCACATATCATCATCAACTATTCTGTTCTATACACAAGTATCTCTGCATGCTTCTTTATATAATTATTTACAATTTTATATGAATACTTATATAGTACTAATAAAATAATAAATTAAATATTTAAAATGTTAGTATAATAATTTCTCTCGTGGTGAGACGAGAGTCCAATATGGAGGAAAATAATTGTTACAACTTTCGTCATCATTTCCATTATACAGATTCGAGCTTCCAGCATAAAATAAGAGATTGAATGAGTGAGGGATTTGAAGGAGATTAAAAAAGATACAGGCGGCGGCTCCTTTTGCACTTTAAAAAAGGGTCGTCATACTTTGGTCAGAGGAGGAGGTTGGAGGAGGAGGGGATCGGAAGGCCGCTTGGATGAAGGTGAGGATTCTGTTGGAGGACGTGAGGATGGCCGAGCCCCTGCATTTGGTTCATATGGATCTGTTGGCCCATGTGGGGAAAGACCATTGAGCCATGAGGAGACCCGTGTGGGTTCCCCACATGGAGCCCGTGCCCATGCGGCCCAATGTGGGAAATATGAGAAGCGTTCGAGAGATGAGAAGCATGTGACATGTGTTGGTTGAGCCCAAGGTGTTGACCGCCTGGAAGATGTTGACCGCTGGAAACATGTTGTCCACCAGGGACGTGCTGAATTCCTGACCCGTGTTGCCCAACAGGAAGATGTTGCCCATGAGGAAGATGTGGAGAACCGTGGTGGCCGACGTGTGGTGGAGTGTGCATCAAATGCACCGGTGGCGGTGGAAGCGAAGGAACGTTCAGGTTCTGAGAATGGGACTCTTGGCCATCGTGGGAATTATGCCCGCTGTGGTCCATGTGGATGTCCATCGGCATCGGCATTTGAGGAATTGGATGCGGCGGACCATGGGAGTTCGCAAGATTGGCCAAAGATGGAAAGTCTCCATCGGTCCAATAGATCAAGTTGTGTTCTTGGAGTTGAGAAGCAGTAAAATGGTCCTTCAGGAGAATCTGAGAGTAGTTACAGTGCATCTGATACGCTTCGTTCTCCCGAGGAAGGTCGTTGCACAACCGATAGAGATCTGGACCAATTAAGAATTTTTTATTATAAAAGATGAATTTATTGAATTTGATCAAATGACTAAATTATTTCTTACATTACTTTTAGTAATCAAGAACAAATATCAAAATTATTGAGAATGATGAACCTTTGAGAATGGCAGAAGCCCATAATTGAACGTGGACATCTGGTATTTTGGAGGCTAGCTGCATTGCTGGAGTGACCATGTTCATACTTTCCCTACTGTTTCCCAAAGAAAGGAAAATATGACCCAAAAGGACGAGAGAACAAGAAGTGAGTCTGTTAAGATCCTCTGCGTTCGCCATCTTCAAACTTTCTCTCAAAAATCTCCTATTAATCAAATTCACATTTAATAAGATTTTAAGCAATTTTACATTTATATTTTAGGGAGTAGGATCTAAATTATTTTTAATAATTTTTTACTTGGCGTCGTTGTATCTTGCTTGAAAGAAAGATTGAAGCCCTTGAACGTAGTAGGCAGCGGCACGCAGTGAATGAGAAGCTGAAGGTAAAGTTTCTGGATTAATTCGCTCCAGGATGCTATTGAACTCGGCTTCTCTCTTTGTTCTCAAATACACAATGGCAAGATTGAGATGAACGAAAGTCCAAAGCTCCCTTTCTTGAGATGTCTAAAATAATAAATTGACAATAGGATTAAAGTTTGGTCTCAAGCCTCAACAGATTTTTTTCACCAAGTTGATAATTATTTAATTGACATTCTAAGGCTTACCCTTAATGCAGCAGTAAATTGGACTTCTGCCGCGTCCATGCAATTCATCGACATGGCGTAAAGGCCAAGGAGGGTGTGGATCGGTGCCTTATGCATAGTCAACAACTTTGGATGAGTCTCACAGAGTGCACAAGCTTGCGAAATTTCCTGTTCACAATTTCAGTATTAAATTTTGAACAATTAGCTCTTGTTTAGCCATTTAAAAAATACAAGAACAAAAATATTTTAATTAAAACTCGTATTTTAAAGATGTTCAGAATAACTTACTTGTAAAGCTAAAGCTTTATTGCCCATTACTAATCTACACATGATGATTTGTTCGAGGAGAAGAAGTTGAAACGTGCTGAGTATTGGCTGTTGCTCAAGAACTATAAAAATCATTATTTTAATGAATCACTCTGCTAAACAAATAACTCTTACTTTAAAAAGTGTAAACTTACTTTTTAGCTTTTCGATTTGTATTAATGCTTTGTCAGTGTATTTTTGAGCTTTGTCTAAATATCCTCCTTGCATGGAATGCATAGCAGTGATTAAATAGACCAATACACACAAATGCTCCTTCGGCATCCACATGAACATGTCACCAATATTTTCAGATACCAACTCTGTGAATAAAAGGTTTTATATCAATTCAGAAGTAAAAATTAAAACAAAAATATTAGGATGATTAATTTATTTAACTTTGCAATTTAATTACCGTCATCAGATGGCCATGTTGGTTGCGTTATCGTTTGAATACTCTGCTGTAATTGCTTTAAACTAGGCTTGACACTTTTTATTTGACCAGCCATTAGATAGTGACAAACCTAGAAGAAACAAAAAATTAATACCTTTACAATAAAAATTAAAAAATGTCATTTGGAATAAATATTAATTTGTAATAAAATTCTTCATATTAATTATAAATAATAGTTCAATTTGTGGGTTGATTTCATATTCCATTTCTTGAGTCTTTTTCATCTGTGAGCACTTTCATTAATTAAATGGTTCGTAAAAAAATATTTACCTGAAGAACTAGAAAGAAAACTTTAAGATATTCCTTTTGGTGTTGATTTCCTTGCCATGCTTCAACAAGCATGCTTGCTTGTTGAAGTAAAGGATGAACTTCTTGAAATCGTTTTGAGATTAAAAGGAGCTAGAACATTAATCGAATATTAATTTTAATCCCAAGTAAAGATTACAACAAATATTGTGTGTTTGTATGAAATAATTACCATTCCTTTGCTGAGAAGAAATAATACTCTAGTGTAATGAGCCATTGAATACTCTGCATATTCGACACCAAATCCAAGTAAACTGCATGCCGAAGAATAATCCTTTTCTGATGCATGAATTTGCTAAATGATAAATGAAATTACAATGTAAAACGATTATATCCATCATAAATAAAAAATGACATTTTATATGGTATAATGAAGATAAATTATTAATAATAACGAATAAGATGCTCATTTTTTTTACCGATAATTGAAAAATTAGACGGCTATGCCAGTAAACATTGGTATTGGAAAGTTCAATGGCTTTTCTAAGAATAGGTTTTGATAGTGTCGATTGATTAATTTGTTCATATAAACTACACAAAACACTCGCAGATTCAAACTTGACATCATCAAAATTTGGGATATTCTGTGAAAGATGCCACTATAAAATTTAAAAAAATTGATTATTAATTTCGCTTGAACATGACTTGAATTAAAAACAAATTGTTAAGTAATTAATTGGCAAGATAAATGATCGTTTGGCCTTACTGCTTGTTCTAAATGAGTCCTCGTGAGCTCCGTATTTTTCGTATAAGTGAGTAGGATGTTTCCGAGCTGAAGATGCGTCCTCGCCTCGACTCTCGGCGGTGGCTTGAAATTGAACACTCCCTGAAGACACTGGATGCAGTGTTTGATGTTTGGGGGACTGGAAGTTCTAAAATACTCAGCGATGCCGAGGAGGGACAAGTACCAGGCATCCTGGTTCGAGGTCGAGGCCATCGCTCTCGACCCCTCCACTTATCGGGTAACTGCCACTTGGGAATCAATTCTCGTCCATGCCCCAGGCGGGCGCCAGACATGCAGCGTCTCCCGGGCTCACCGTAGCATTGTCTCTCCTCCGTGACGAAAGAAACGTCTCTACCAGCGCGGAGGATCCCTAGTCATCCCACTTTCACTCGAGAGTTCTCCAACAACGGAAGAAAAACCGTGAAGAAGAGGGTAAGCGAACTTAACTGGCATCCACTGGTGGGTCTTGTAGGGTGGCCAAATCCTCTCTTGGATCTCTTCGTGGACCAAATGTGGATTTAAAAAGATAGAAAAAGAGTACGAGGGATGATGGTTTCAAAGTTTCCTCCGGCCCTTCATGTGTCTATGAGGGCATATCTGCTACGCTGGGTCTTATGGAAGTGTCAAAGGCAGGGAAATCGAATCAAAATAAATAGAGAAAATAGAGTGGTGGGAGATGAAGAAGGGAGTTGGGACGTAGTTGGGTTCTGGACACCCTGATGGGGTTGCTGAGGCTGTAGGGACGTCCCCAAACAATCTCGCCACCGGATCTTACGTACGTGGAGGTGGGTCGGGGATGAAGACAAGCGACGGCGCCCCACCAATGCCACCAATGCTAACTTCATACATACATTGCATGCATACGGGTTCTTCCCCGGTCTTTGCCTATCCCATGCTATGTTCTCGAGCCTTGTATGATCTTACACGTTAGACTCATTATAAGTAGTCATTATACATAGTATACTTACTAGGGGTAGAACTGTTCTATTAGAACATAGGAGTTCTTCATGCATAGGAGATCTACTAATACATGGGCCATGGGAAATCTACTAGGATGTTTACAACACAGGAGTCCTTATATTCTTATACTTATAGTTTTATATACTTATAGGAGTTTTATATTGGGGATCCCTCCCGTCCCAATTACACATGTAGAGTGTGCAAAGCCTTCTGGTTCTCCCATCCCATCATGTATTGTTATGTGGCCCTCTGTCGACCCTTTGCCAACAAACAAACCCTCTCACGTGTCCACATCTTCAGCCTTTTCACCTTTCCCCACTCTTGGCTTTTACTACACCGAAACTTCGCCACTTCGTCGTCGAAACCGGACGTCCGTTGAGGTCCATTCATCCCGGAGTCCGCGTCTTGGTCCAATCCACCTGCCAGGCTTCTCCGACTTTACCAGGTAAGAACCGGCTTTTGACATTTTACTCCGCATTTTGAGATTGAAAAGGAAAGTTTTTGAGTCAACTTTTGGAGTTTCGAAAGTCTCGAGGCTCATTCAACTTATTTACAATTGACAAGGAGAGGAGTGTCAAGTTTTTAAATCTCTGTTATTTTGACTCTTCTTGGTCACAACCGCATAATTGCTCAAACCGGTGTTGGATGTAAATATCCATCCATCGGACTCAATCCTTTATTTTCTGTTGAGCAATTCCAAGTTGTTGGCCATTGACCAATGACCGGTATATTGATCTCATTTTTATATTGACAAAATGAATGTGGTGCAAATAGCAGAAATTAGTTAACTATTTAGTAAACTTGTATTTAAGTAGGTGTTTAAGTATTGGTTATTCCTTATGAGGGTTTTGAGGTGACAGTTGACCGAGTTGACTCTCCTGAACCATAATTTTAACAAAGTGGCAAAATGACAATTTTAAATATGTAAATTTTATAATTAAACGAATAAGTTTCACGAATCATGATATCATGCATAAAGGCGATTATTCCAAATAATAAATATGAATAAGTAGTTTGAAGGGAGTAGCAGCAGGTTATTTTAACGACAATTATGAGTGTGTAGAGGAACTCGAAACAAAGAAGAGTTCAAACATGGAATCGGGTGAATCGTGTGGAAGTTTTCATTTAGACCAACATGGGACACTCCTCCTCTTGGAGCCATCACTTCCACATCTTAAGAGTGAAGAGGGGGGCATGAGGTAGTTATACGTTAGTTGATTGTCTCCCGTAATTACTCTTCTTCGGGATGAGTGGACAGAAACTTGTCTTTTTTTTCTCTCGTTGGCTCTGTTGGAAGTGTGGGGGAGGTGATGGGACCTGTGGGAAAAATCGATTGAGCCACACAGGATCTTATGTGAAGTCGAGGGGATCTTGGTCCGGGTGAAGAAGATCCCCCTTGCGCCCTTCAAGTCCGTTGCTGTTCGAGTGGGCCAGAGAAGGAATGTAATGAGGAGGATGGCTATACCACCCTAGTCACTCACCAGCCCTCCGTCTCGTCTGTATACAGAATACAATCATTTCATTTTGATTTCGCTAAGCTTAGACGATGAGCGGAGGAATCCGCCCACTTCCTATCTCCCCCATCCTCCTCGTTTTTCCTCCATTTTCATCCTCCGCTTTGCCCTTGGATTTTCGGGAATTCACGCTCGGCGGTTTTCCCGGTATACCCTTTCCCCCTTTCTATTACACGCCAAGTTGAAGGCCGAGTCGGCAAGGACGGTCGTTGCTCCCTATATGTTCACAAGCAGGATTGGCGAGGGAGAATAGGTCGTCATAGCCGCGGCGGCCTGAGGAGCCGCACGGGAACTGGAATTATGACCACTCATTCATAAAGCTCTTGATTTGGGCCGGATGAGAGAGCGAGGGGACTGTGATGGGATGAAGCCAGGACTCGCGAGGCACCACCGAACCCGCATTTCCTTCCTTCTCCTCCAATTGGAAATGAAAATGAACCCTCTCTCCGGCTCAAAACCCTTCACTCTCTCCACTCCCCAAATTCCGCTTATAATTCTCAAACTCACACTCTCAGACTTTATTAATGTCAATGTGCCAAACTGTGGAGTCTCGGAGGTCTCTGTCTGGGTTAAAACGTCCTATCAAACCCCCTCACCGATGTAACCCAATCATGGGATTGTTAATTACTTGATTAACATCCGGTTGTCAATTGCTTAAATGCCTCTTTCGCCTTCTTCTTCCGATTACATTTAATTACTATTTAACTTACAAAAGGAGTCTTTTGGAGGGATTCAGTGATCAATGAGAGGAGTCTCGGGGGCATGATGAGAAGATCAACATGATTTTAAATGAAAGGGGGATAACTTGGATATCTCATTAGCCCGTTTGAGCCATTAATGATTAATTCCAGGGGAGGGGGAAAATGGAGGCGAAGCTTTCCTATGTTTGGAATCTTATAGAGATGGAATAAAGAGAAGCTCGAGTTTGTGTGAGAGAAGGATTTTTATTTCCCTTTACATAATATGCTATTTCTGCTTTCTACTTTATCGATCCGAAATTCCAAATCTTCAAGTACGGTTTGGGAAATGCTCAAACTCTCAGCCTCCTCCCACTTTCTCCATCATTATGAGATAATTTGAAACTTTTAATTAAATTTTTCATTAAATTGAGAACTTTATTCCCACATAGAATCTCCTCATTAAAAGCCTCATTTCATCGTCCACGAGACATGAGACGAAGAGTGAGTCAATCTGCTATCAGATTCAAAGGACCTCCTCAACCTCTTCAAGACTCCCATTCCCAAACCTTCCTTTAAAATGTCCTTTTTTAGAAAGGAATAAAAATTTCGTTATATTCTATTATTCTGGAAAAAAGAAACTCGAGAGAATTCCAAATTCTCTCAAATAGAAGAATGCCATATTAGAAAGGCATAAGCATATTCATGGAAAGGGATGGGTGTCCTGCTCAGAGGCCCTAATTCCCCGACCATTTTCATTTCTCGATAGATTTACCATTTAAGACCCCCATTTTTGTTTAGCTCTGGTCTGAACGAAAGGATCCATTTGAGCACACAAGTTTTACGTGGTCCTTTAGTCAAAGATACTGGTAGATGTGGAGTGGCACGAAGAGCGGAATAGGCTTATAACGAGATGATATAGGAGGGGTATAGGACCTTATCTCCCCTCCTTTCCTTATTATTAGGCTCTTCTCATTCCGAGTTCCAGAAAGCTCTTATGCCGAGACCATATACACATTCAATGCCCTTTCCTCACAATTTACGTGAGAATAAGAAAGTATTCTCAAATCCTTTCTGTCCATTTCTAGAAAATAAGGAATGAGGCGTCTTGAACCGAGTTGTTGAATGTCGGTTAAAATAATGGAGCTTCTCATATGTTCGATTAAATGGATGGGCATTGTATATAAAAGTTATTTATTTTAAACGGGCACTCTCCCTATCACGTTACAAGTCGACTGGAGTAATTATTGAGCTGTTTTAATTTAAAGCGATGGCCATTACTCGAGCTTCTTATTTAAAATGCCTTAATCATTGCGTTATAAGTATGAGTCAATGTTTAATAATTTATTAATGTGGATATCCACAAGGATTGCTAATCGCGTCGTTTTTCTTATCTTCTCCACAACTTGATAAATCCCTTGTCCTGTAGAGTTCAAATTAAGGTCATGCCATTGATTCAGGGAGTTACGGGGCTCTCACTTATTACCATCATCATCAAATCGTTAAATAGTTAAATGAAAGTTTTGTGTTCATTTCACATTGTTCATTTTGGGGAGTTTAAAGGCGTCTGGTCTCATATACACGGGAGAGAGGTGAGGTCAAAGGCTGACCTTAGTACTGGAGATTGTTTGACAGGAGGTGAGAATTTAGGATTTTAGTGAGCTTAGCTTGGAAACCATACATGACTTGTGTGGTTGAGTATTGTGAAGTCTTGTGTAATCGAGGAGGAGGATCTCGGACTTATAAAGTGGTTTAAGGTAAGAAGGAAAAAAGACCTTGTTCTTCCTACCTCCCATGCCTTATATAATATTAATTCCACAATAAAAAAAATAAATATTCCATTATTATTACAACTAGGCTTGTGTGCTTAGCAGGGTCGCTCAGTAAGTTCTAATCGAGTCATGTTGAGTTGAGGGTGGCGGGTAATTAATTGCAGACGTATTTAAATCGGCCACATCTCGTCCGCATCTACCTGTATGATGAGGATGTGGAGCATGGGTAATTAGATAGGGAGGTGACTTGGCGGTGGGGTGTCAAGGGTCGGTTGACACGGGGGGTGATGGGCAGATGATTAGAGGGAGAGGTGGCTCCATTTTCCCCCGTCGGCAGGGCAGGGAGCTCTGTAGCCAATCCTACACGGAGTGAGAATAATTAATTATTGCAGGGGTTCGAGTCTCTTCCCTCTCCTCTGTCTGAGAACTTCACGGGTTCTTTCCTACTTTCGTTGTAAATGTTGTGGTGTCGTGGGCTGCCTGAGTTCGTTCAGCAGCTCACTTCCCTCATTTTCATTGGGGGACCAAAGGGAAGACGCCAAGAGCCATTGACTCGCCATATTGAGCATCTCCTATTCGTAGGCTCTCCATCCGCCTCCGCCTGTCCATCACCCGCCGAGGCCCGGGCCTTCCCGGACACCGGAACAAGCCGCCAAGGTGACTGCCCGCCCTCAGCCCTCCCCTCCCGTCTCCTCCCAGTGCCCCGCCAGCCACAAGATCCACATCCTTCTCTCGGGCTTTTCGGGGTCGTGGGAATCAATATCGGTCCCTGGTTCGGGCTCCATTTCCTTGCGTTTGCACAAACACTTCTAGGCATAGTCAATCCTACTTACTCTCACAAGGTACGCTTCATCTCCAGCCTCGCACAGACACATTTTTCTTGTCCTCTCCGAAAGGGCAATTAGGCTCTCCGGTCCGGGAGAAGGAAAAGGCGGCGAGTGGGGGCTCTTTCGACTCCCGCCGACTTCCCCAACTCAACCCGCCACTCCGTTGGTCTCTCTTACTCCACTCAAGACAATTGGCTCATTAATTAAGGCATTAAGGCAATTAGTTTTCGAATCAGTTCCCTGTGTCCGGAAGTGGGAAGGATGTGTTATAAGTGACTTCGCTGAGATCAAGTCGAATTAAGGCAAATAAGTACAAGTGACGTGTTCTGGGAAGAAAGAAGGTGGAGGTTCGAGACGTGAAGTGGAAAGAGAGAAATGTAATTAGAGATTCTTCATCATTCCTTCCCCATCTACCTGGCCTGCCATTTTGCGATTTGCGCTTCATTTTTCTCTCCCTCTCCTCCTTCCACACTTTGAGAATATTTCTGATTACTCTTTGTGCGGAGAAATGACCCTGAACTGTGTCTCTTTCTGCTCCCATTTGTCTCTCATTGTGAAACTCCTATTTGTGTTTCTCCTTCCATTATTCTCATTTTAAATATCCTCACAATAATTTAATATTGTTGGTGGGGATGAGTTTACAAATATAGTTGGTTTTGTCAAAAAGCCTCCTTGTCAACTCAGCTTGTTTTGTCTACGTGAATCGGTGTCCTAAGGTTGTTTCTCATTCCAAAGGCAGTTTGTTTGTCAAATAGGTCTTTTGGTTTGGACAAAATGGAAATTGGAGCTCTGCTTACGTGGAGTCCTTTTATTGTTTAAATAAGTCCAAATAATACATATCTCGTATGTATGAAGTGAAGGAGTGTCGTTAAATAATTTGATCATGCTCTCCTTCCTAATCAATATCTTGACATTTTATAGCCTCTCGCTCTCTTTCTCCTTCTATTATTCACTCTGTTGACTCTCCCGAGGAGTCTCATATCAATATCACTCCACAATTACCAATTCGCCCTTTTATTATAAACCATATACAATTAGCGTTTATAAATATATACACACACAAGTCCTAATGGACTCTCGCATTACTCGCCAAGAATCATGGCTCCAAACCCCGTTAGCTGCCCTTAAATTCATTTCATTTTTCATTCTCTGATTATTGTTTCTTGGAATTGACCGAAGACCATTGCTAAAATGTGGAATTAGCATTTTTTAACTCTGGAGTGTATTTAGTAGTTATTGTGTGATAGTGTGTTTGTAAAAATAATGTGAGTGGTGAAGGAGGAGGGTCGACGGGGAGCTTGGGAGTCAGTGACGCCTGTAGGGCTCATTTCATTCGATTGGGGAGAATGTGAGTAATTGTGAGATTTCGAGCCGCTTCCTCTCCTCATTAAATGTGTCTCCTTCTCCACCTAGATTGCCATTTTGCTTTTTTCTCACGCGCATTCTGTGACACAAGGCGGAGTCTTAGTTCTTAATCCCTAACGAGCAGCTTCGAATCATCACGAGAGACTCCCAGACCTCAACTCAGAGTCAGTCAGAGATATATACACATATCAACTTCTGTCCAAATCGGATCTCCATATTCATTCACTCGACCGAGCCCGAGTCAACTCCTTGTTTCCAAATTGAGATTAGGACGAGACTAGTGAGGGTTCATTTAAATGAGTTAGATCCCACACGTTTAGGAATATTTGCTGTGACATTGGAGTGAAGGTTCGATTACTAGTTGAACATTTTTTGGCTATTACCGTGATATCATCCATGATTTCTTATATTTATAATGTGATATCGTTTTTATGTGGATTGACTTTTACTTTTCTTTTAATTGTGTAATTTTGTATTGCATATTAATATTTTTTGATACTAGGATTTAATTCATTTAAAAAAGTTAGGAATTTGAGTGAGCGTGATATTTTTCATTGGCATTGTGAATGATTTGTGAATAAGGAGTTTGTTATTAAATGGTTTACTTATTTAAACATTAAAGTTTGAAGAGCACATTAGGATCAAAAGGATGATTAATTATAAATTGCAATTAATTTCATTTTTCATATTTTAACTTTTATTATTTTTTGATTGTAGAAAGGAGGAGGCGCAAGTGAGTGAGAGAAGGATGGATGACGTCGTTGATTTGAGTGTCAAGTAAGTCGTTCGTATTAATAGATGTTATATTTTTGGAAGCTCGGATGTGTAATTTTTCTGAGTTCGTTGGGAAAGAAATTGAAGATATGGATTCGGCGTCTCTGTTTAATTTCCCTTCTCTGGTCCCATGTATTGATGGTGAGGCTCGCTCATTACCACTCCCTGGGAGACTCGCGATGCCTCGGATTCGAGAATATCTCTCTCCAGGTCTTGTGTAAATATCCGCTATCTCAGACCGATACAGTTCAAATCTCATTGTCTCCTCTGCGTACACAAAGACCATTTTTATTTTCTATTATTTAATAATTGTATGGAATGACAAACCCCCCCAATCAATGATATTTAAAAGAGTAAATTTACACATTTGCTCAATACTTGTAAAACTTGTAATCTGCATTTGATAGGGGATTTATATGGAAAGATCTATATTAATAATATGTACGAGTTGATAAGGATTTTTCAGATTATTTTTTCACTTTCATTCCCCATTGGCGAGCGTCGAGGAAAAATTTACATTATTATTTTTAATGAATTTTATCCCGTTTAGTAATAAACGATTCCCATATCAAGCTCCTGAACTCAGGATCAATTTCTATGTAATATGTGTATGATATATAAAAATTAAGGTATCAAATTTGTGTAAACTGATATTATGATTTAAGGATTATAATAAAATATTTTTTATTTAAATAGGCCGACGAAGAAGGAGAGCGGAGGCGTCCGAAGGAGTCCAGAGACAAGTGGGCTTGAACATCCGCTTCTCTCGTCCCTCTCTGGTCTCCCACTTCCCCTCTCACTTCCTTTTCCGCCGATGAGTCTCCCGTTGCCTCTTGGCGGAATTCCTCAGGTCCAAGTGCCGCACGACCTCACTCGCCTCGTCTCCATGCTAAGAGAGAGGGAGAAAGAGGAGAGCGGACCAACGAGTCGAACCACCGGCGGTCTACCGCTCGTCCAACTTCAACCCCAAGCACTTAACTTTGGCCTCTCCCCATTCCTCGCCCCGCAACAGAAGTCCCAAAGGACTCATGGGTTGAAGAGGAAGAAAGAGCCGCCGCCGCCAAGAAGCGTTGAACAACAGCCCAGGCAAAACAACCCACCGCCGACCAGAAGGAGTTTGAGGCCGAGGATTGAGAGGTCTTACGCTGAGAGCCCAGACATCGTGGTTGACTATGAAGAGGAAGTTCCAAAAGTTAACGGAGTGACGACAAACGGTGGCTACGACGGGTCAGATGATGATGACGATGACCCTGGAGAAATGCCTCCTTTGCCGGATATCAAAGTAAAACATCAAATCATTTGAATGTGGAATTCATTTACATTATGAAACTTGTTGGAGTGTATTTATTAAATTTTATGTTTAACTTGATTAGGAGTTAACCGTTGAAGAAGCGAAAGAAAGGGAGACCAATCTACTAAAGCTCCGGGAACAACTAAGGAACGAGGAGATGAAGCTAGTCCTGCTCAAAAAACTCCGCCAGTCTCAGACCATGAAGGAGAATGTCTGTACGACAGGGAGTGTGAACAATATCACGAATGCTGTTGGAGCAAATAGTACCGGAATGGCGCCGCCGGCCGGCCAGCACAACCTTCATGCCCACCACCCTCTCAATGTCCCTAGTGTGAAGGGGCGATCGTCGCCGAAACCGGCTGGAGCCGTCAATTTGTCCCATCACCATTCTCAGCATCAACACCCCGCCAGATCCCACCATAATATGAATCATCATTCGAAGAACGTCCCTCCTTCCAACAAAGTACCTTCACTGCTCAAAGGGGTAATTAACATTAAGCTCGAAATGAATTTAAAAAAATACTGTTGATTTAAAAAGACATTTTCATGAGATTTTTTTCATTTTATTAGCAACCACCTCCGAGAGGCTCTGGAATCCATCATATGACTCCTCCAATGATGATGGCGCCTCAAAGGAATTCTGGAAACCCTCCGATGCACCAAAACCTTTTAATGGCTCAGCAATCCCTTCTGAGAGGTCCGGATTTTAAAAATCAAATGATCATTTATTTGTCAATATTTATAAATTTATTTCCGAGAAAGAAAGAAAGCTAATAGCTTTTTTTGAAAATTTGAAGGATCACGTGGGCAAGGTGGTTCGAATATGATATTAGGATTTGGGAATAATCCTCCTGGTGCTGTCCCACCACCGAATGTTTCTCCGGCAAACATGGGAGATAAATACGACCGTCCGAAAGAGGCTCATTCGGGTTCTTCGTCCTCTTCTCAACAGGTGAGACTTTTTACTATTTTTTTATTTGTCGTGGAGGTAGAAAATAATGATTTTTGGTTCCCACGCTGCTCAGCTACTCAGTAGCTCCAATGGGGACATGAAGAGTCAGATGAGTGGAGGATCAGGCATTTCTGGTCTCACTCCGACTCTCGACCAGGTAAACCTCAACCTTCTTCACGATCCTTAAATTCCTATGCTGGAATTTGTGTTGCTAAAGAAACTGTAATATTTGTTTGTTTACTTTCATTCTTGAGATTTTTTAAAGTTGAAATTTATTTTTTGTGTCGGTCTTGAAATTCATTTTTTGTGTCATTTTTGTATGAAATTGAGAGATTTCATTTTCACTTTTTTGAATTTGCTAGTTTGGTTATTCTTTGACATTTAATAACCCATTAGCTAAAGAGCTAAAGATTATTGTGGATAAGAATTTTCATTTCGATGTTAAGTCGTAATGATTTCGATGATAATTCTAGACGTAAGTGTATAACTTTGTTCATTTTAATATGTGAATGAGAATTATTGGTTTGCTCTATTTTTGTTGTAATTTTTGTTGTAATTGTGATTAGTGATATTAAAAAGTTTTCTTTCATGTTTAATTTGATTGATTAGGCGGAGCGACGTCATCGTCTCGCTGCAGTTGAGCGTGAGGAGGAGCGTGAAACTCCAGCTCAGCGCCAAGCAGCTGCGAAGTTGGCCCTCCGCAAACAACTTGAAAAGACGCTCCTTCAAATTCCTCCCCCGAAACACCCGCCTCCAGAAATGAACTTCATTCCGAATCCGTCGAACGTAGAGTTTCTCGCCCTCGTCGGCCTTGAGTTTGTCGTTGATTACATTACGAATGACCCGAACAAAGCGATCATTCACCCCACAGAAGCCTTTTTCTGTACCCAGTGTAATACTGACTTTTCCTCAATGTGGAAGTGGGATAAGAACGCGAAAGGTGAGAAAAATGGTACGCACGAAATCTTTCTTCCCTCTTCAATACTTATTATTGGGGGTGAAGGGCCTAAGTACAAGAGTCGGCTAGCTTATATTGAGACAAGGGGACGGTGTTTGGGGTCCACAAGAAATTAACTTGCAGCTCGGGATACATTCCCGACTCCGTGTGAGCTGTACAGTTGACGACTTGTGGAAAAGTAAATTAGTTTCAAAAGTTTGGGCTTCAGATTCTCATATCTTTGGTCAGAATACTGAAACTTACAATTTTTCATTTTATTAAAAATGGAATTGAGATTTTTATTAAAATGAAATCAAGGACATCTCTTTTTTGAATTTTTTGAAATTGAAGATATTTGAAGTATATTGACGGTAATTGAAGAAGTAGATTTTGAAGTATGATAGAGGAATTTTTTTAAATTAGGCATTTGTATTGTGATTGAAAGTAAAATTGAACCGTTGAACTCGTATTTAGTCTGACTTGGTATACAAAGCCTGTAGGCTTCGATGCTTCTTTGCTCAACAACATTTATTTTGTATCTCAAATTCCGAAAATGCTGGATTTGTTTTTAACTTTCTTTCTTTTCTTTACATTAGACTCTATCTTAGGCAAAGTGATATGCGAGACGTGTGTGACGACGAATGTGAAGAAGTCTCTCAAGGCCGAGCACACGAATCGGCTCAAGACGGCGTTCGTGAAGGCTCTCCAACAAGAGCAAGAGATTGAGGCCCGTCTGGCCCAAGGAGCCTCTCTCAATGACTCTCTCGGGTTGAGCGGACGGAACGGTTCAACTCCCTCGCCGAAGCCTCCAGTGAACCATCAAGCAGCGGCTGTGAGAGAGCGCGAGCGAGAAGACCGACATTCGCCCCACGTGTCCTCGTCGAGCGGAAGGAATCGAACGCCCACGGCTTCGCCGACCGTCTCGTCTCTCCCGCTCAACCTCCCCTCGATGAACATGAGGGATGCGGTGAGGGAACGGGAGAATGCCCGGGAAATGAGAGAATTCCGAGAAATGCGAGAGCTCCGGGACCGTGAGCGGGAGTCTCATCGCGAGGCTCAACGGGAGCTCCAGCGGGAGCTTCATCGGGAGCGAGAGAGGGAACATCGAGCTCCGCCAGTTCGAGACACGCACAATTCTCACAACATGTCTCAGCAGCTGAGAAACGAGTTGGCTGCTGCGACAGCCTCCATTCATCAACACCAACAAGCAGCGGCAGCAGTTGCCATGGCCACGGCTCATCAGCAACAGCATTCCTCCAAGGGCGGGAAAGGGAACTTTCGGTTCCGGGACTCTCCGGCTCTCAACCAGATCTTGAATCAAGGACAAGACCTCTCGTCGAATGCGAGCCATGGGGGACAGAGCTCAAGATCGAGGAATAGCAACCGCCCTGCTTCCTCTTCCTCGTCCTCTTCAAGGAACCAGAACCATAATCAGAGTCAGCAAAACCTTGTACTTGAGCACTTGAGTCAACAACCTTTCAACAAACAAAACGTAAGCATTTTAGACACCATATCATGACATTCTACTAATTAATTTAACTAAATAAGAAACCTTTAGTTGGCCTATAAAGTTGAACAAGTTTGAAAATGCAACATTAAATGTATTTTTTCAATGTTTCATGTGATCAAGTATTTTGATTTTAAGTAAAGCATTGTCTCGTTAGCATTGTCGATTTCACTTTAATTGAAAATGAACTTCTATGTTAAATTTTCGAATTGCCAGAGTGTTAGCAATTTTCCCATATTCTAAGGCGCTCAGGATGAGAAAGTGACAGTTTATCTTAAAGAAATAATAATTCAATTAACAAAGAAAAATTGAAGAATGTAAAATAAAGTAGATAGAGAGTGGTTATTTAAAGGTTATTTAATATAATTTTCATTGATTGATAGATGACGAAACAGCAAAGGCTGGATGCCGAGGCGGCAGCTAAGTTCGCAAGTGCAATGGGACTCGGTGGAGCCACGAGTGGGTCGAATGCGAGTGTGTCAGCCTCAGCCGTGGCTGCAGCGGCCGCCTTTCAAGCAGCTCAACAACAGATGCTTCGAATGCCACCGGCTGGGCATCAACCCCTTCCTGCCCATCTCCTCCACTTCTCACCTCTTCTCTACCCATACCAAATGGCCATGGCACAGGTAGGAATCGATTTCTTTACAATCCTTAAACAATTCAAATGTTTCTCTTACTCTCAACCTTTTACAAAATGGAAAAAATAGGGAAACTAAATATTTTTGACTTTTCAGGCTGCCAGTAATGGTTTTAATTTTCAGGCTGCGAGCGGGAAGCCGGTGACCCCTGCATCGTTAGCCGAGCTTCAACGCCAGGCGGCTGACCTTCAACAGCTCCAAAGACAGTATCTCCTCGACATGATTCCAAATTCAAGAAACTTGCCGCAGAACTGGAAGACGTAGTTGGGTCCCAGTCCAGTCACCTCACTTACTTTTCTTATCAACTCAAGTTCCGTTCCAATCACAAGTTAATTCTCCCCTTCTTTCACCGTCGCGACGTTCAGGCTCAATTCTTCAACCAATACGTCTCCATTTGATATCAATCTACAAATTCACTGAACTACAAAAATTCAGAAATTCTACCAATATTCTATACATTAAGATTTAGCGATTCTTTTTAGGATTTAAAAATACTTCCTTTTTTCGTAATTCCTTTTCAAATTGTGTAATTTTCACTCATAGTTTATTTTCTGAATATTTTTCTTTTACCATTATGTATTTCATTTTATTGGTTTTCACATGTTTAAAATTCCAATATAAATTCTTTAAACTTTATTTACTATTTGAAATTGTTAAACTAAAGCTTTGACTTGCAACCAAATAAAGAGTGTATAAGTTAAAAGGTGTTCTCGTCTAGGGTAAATATTATATTTAAACATGTAAAAAAGAAGAGTTGGTACTACAAAGCCTTTGGGTTGATTTGCCTCTTCCTTTTTCACTGAGTGAGCTCCTCTTAACTTCATGGTGCATTTTCAAAAAAATACAAAAAAGCAAAGAAGGGCTGGGAAACAAGAGTCAACTCAATTTGTTACAATTGTAATATCCTTAAGAAGCAATATTGAAATCAAACATTAACTGAACAAGATTTAAAAAATAAGTACTTTACATACATAAAGAATTTGTTATCAATTTTACGACTCTTGAAGGGTGAGGATTCTTGTATTATACCAATGGACTACTTTGTATAAGGATACTGTAATATAGGGCGGAAGAGAACGACAAGTGCACATATTGTGTATATAATGATTATATACAACAATTTTTATTCAATATTACCTTACATAATGATAGTTAAAGATATTTACCTAATACGATTTGTAATAGTTACAACAGGAAGATTAATGTAATTTTTCTCGTTCTTTTAGGACTTTTAGAATCTTTACCTACTTATAATAATGAGTAGCATGATACATAAGATTAGTGTAAATTGTGAAGCGTTTTTGAAATCCGATCGTTTTTTACTAGAATTTTTTTAAACAACATAATGTTTATCTTGGTGAATGGTTTTTTATATTAAAGAACATCTATCTATTATTACAATATGTATGATAACTACATAAATAATAAATAAAAAACAAGGTGAAAGTGTACGTACGATGGGATGAATTGTAATTTCCTCAGTACACCATTTACCTATACTTATTTATATTAGTCACGTCTTTCACTATTTGTTTTCGATCATGCTGTAATAAAATAAATATTATGTAAGATGAAAAAAGCTCTCAGGTTAGTGCGATTATACGAACTTCGACGAAACTTTTCTACACACTCCCCCATTTACAATTACTCCACACACACGTGTATCTCTTCAAATAATGAATATGAAAACAAAAAAATAATGAAAATATTTTACATTTCAATAAGTGTACTTTGATTATTTTAAAAATGAGTTGTGAAAGTATTACACTCACTCACACAACAGACACACCACACACGTCAAAATGAAAGGTTAAAGCTAAGAAGTTTAGAATTGTTATACGAGTTTGAATCGTTGTTTTTTAAATAATAAGTAAATTATGAAGCATTTGATGGAGGAGTAATAATTGTATTTTCTCATATTGCAAGTATAATGATTTTAAATTGTTTTTTAAAGCACCCAACCTTGAATGTATGAACATTTGTTTGAGAAGTTCGATTCACTATTCCAAAGATTTATGTATTTGTACAAAGAGGAGGATTGAAGAGGATGTTTTTATCTCAAATTCTCAATAAATAATTACTATTTGGAGTTGAGTATGAACGCCAATTCTTTTTGCGTGTTATTTATGATTGATCAAGATGATAATGGAGCATTGAGAAATAATATGGTAATACTGCAACAAACGTTTACATAATAAATATTGTAATTTAACCAGATTTTTGTTAATTATTTAATTGATTATTAAAGGGAAATGATGCAAAAATTTATTAAAATTGTTTTTCTTTTTTAAAATTTCAATTATCTATTCGAATGCATAATAATGCGTAATTTTTTCTTTAGCTTAAATGATATTCATAATTATTAAAATTGAAGTTCATTTTTCAATCATAGATTTTATTTTGGCATTTTAAGTTAAATAAGAAAGTATGCATAAGTGAGAATATGAAATAGTTCATATAAATCATTTATTCATCATTTAATCATAAAACTATAAGGCAATTCATGAGGAAAAATGTATCAAATGGAATTTAAAATTGTAAAACTGTAATGGATGGTTGACAAGTATATTAAAAATATTTGCTCATTGAATTGCATAGTATCTCAAAGGTGTTTAAGAAAAGGAAGAATGGGAAGAACGAGTCGAATCACACGAAGGACCAAACAGTAAGCATTTTAGCCCTAAGAGCCGAATTGGTTGAGGGGGGAGTTTGTGGTTCGGCCTTCTCTTCTCATTGGAAGCTCCCGGGTGAAGGTGGTCCTTGGTTTTCCGGTTCCTCCTTCGTTCCCGGTTCCGGGCAGCCGCTCAACCCCAACTACACCGATTATCTACTCCTATCCGAAACGTGTTCCTTTTTAACCAACTCGACCTCCTATCTTTTCATCATTTCCTTCTAAGCCGGCTCTTTCTCCGCTCACTCTATTTTGGTCAACTCTTTTTGTATTTATACCATAGATTTCCAAGAGCCCCACGCTAATCTAAATTATCTAAAGTCTCGAAGTTTCTCGTGAATTTCCTCTATGAACTCAACTTGTGTTGTTTAAATATTTTCCATTCATAATTTATACCAAGTTTAAACTAGAACTAAAAAAATAATTTAAGATAAAGAGTCCAAATATTGTTTTAAAATTTTACATAAAATAAATTTTAATTTTAATTTTGATTGGGGGGGGGGGTCTTGGCAAAAGTTTCAAAAGTTATTAAAATTGAGAAAAATAGGTAATCGGAAATAGGTTGAAAATAGGAAAGGGAGAAATGTTCGACATAATCCTTTAAATATCCGAAGAAAAAAGATCTTTCCAAATAATGAGTTTAGTTAGCGAAGAAGGAAAGGGAGTGAAAGAAGCGAGAGAAGAGAAAATTGGAAATTCTGAAGATTCCCATAATGGAAAACACAACCAGGTACAATATATATTATTGTCATTATTGCTTAACAGGTCAATCCCCAAATCATATTTATTAAAGGCTTTCATATAAAGTAGATAAATACATAAACTAAATGTTTATTTACTCTTATTAAATGTGGCTACTACTAAAATTACTATTTATTTTTATGATTAAAATTGAACCAAGAAATTCTCATACCAATCCCTATCTTTTCATTCATAAGGTCGGGACAGTGATGTTGTTTGGCGTTCCAATTGTCTCGCTTGTGATGGATGCAAAAGAACGTCTTTGTCTCGCACAAATTTCCTCAACTCTTCTCAAAGAGTTCAGCTACAATGAAATCCACAATCGGCGAGTGGCACTTGGCATCACTTGCATTCAATGCACACCCGTTCAACTCGAGATTCTCCGACGGGCCGGTGCCATGCCGGTGACTTCACGCCGTTGTGGAATGATCACGAGAAGAGAAGCTGAACGTCTTTGTCAATCCTTTCTTGGTGACCATGCTCCTCCACAAGTAAGATTTTCTTCTTGTCTCTTTAAGTATTTAGGTAACATTTAACTCCAAACTTTCATTTTCATAGCTTCCTGAAAATTTCGCTTTTGACGTTTATCATCAATGTGCTTGGGGATGCAGGTAGAGTTTCTTTTCTTGTTTTTAGATTTAATGTTAATTACATTAAAGTGGTCAATAACTGAATAGGAGATTGAAAGAATTTGTGTAGGTATTTAGAGTTGGTTCCACACACTCTGAACCATATTTCGTGTATATTTGAACGTAAATAAGGCTCAGAGTGTGTGGAACTTGGTATAGTTAACCTAAAGAACTTAACATTAGTTAATGTTAGTGGCATAAATGTTTGTGTAAGAATGTGATTTTCCAAAGGGGGGCTTTTGTTCCAAGCCGTTACAACTCCTCGAGGGCCAAATGCATCCGGTGCTCGTTTTGCCAACTCTTTTTTTCACCCAACAAATTCATTTTCCACTCTCATCGTCTCCCCGAATCGACCTATGTCCAGCCGGATGCGGCGAACTTCAATTCCTGGCGACGTCACCTGAAACTCTGCGGCGACCCGCCGGACGAAGTAAGTCCTGATGATCTACCAAGGGATCGAAGGGAGTCATCAAGTCTTCTCGCAACTGCACAGATCGTCCATCACTGGGAAGACGTCAAGGCGATGTTTAACGGCGGGACAAGGAAGCGTCTCCTCGCTGCCCATTCCATCCCAACATCCCAGGTTCGCTCGTCAGAGTCAAACGGCGGGCCACGGCGGGCTTCTAAGCTGCAGCCTTCTTCGGTTCCAAATTCCTCAGACGTCCGACCGCCCCCGACGTTCCCACCCAATTCTTGTGTTGACAACCCAGGGGGTTTTTCTCCCTCGCCGCTTCTTTCTCCGGTGAGCGTCTCTGGGGGGATTTGGAACCCTGGTGTGGTTCCTCCCGGGAGGCAAATTCCTCCACTTCCTTTTCACCAATTGTCAATGTCTCTTCCTTGGCTGAATCGTCGTCCTTTGTTCCCCTTTTCTCACCCCTTTGGTCCAAGCTGTAAACTCCTTAACGGCGGCGAAGCTCCTGAGGGACTTTTACGCCAAAATCACTCTGCTTTTAAACCTGTCGTCCATCGGGCGGCAGAAAATCTTTTCTCCTGGTTCCACTCGAATAACAATAATAATAATCCTAATCATGGGTCAGTCAATGGAGTTTTGCATTCGGTCCCAGAAGACCTTTCTCTTGGCCATTCTATTCCAATACCTTGTGACCTCTCCACATGTATGGATGGAGAAAGGGGGAATCCGCTCCAACTCATGAGATCCGCATTAGGCATCCCGGAGCCTTTTTCCATCCGGGCCTTGGCAGACTCCCCGGAAGCGGGAAAGAAGGGGAAGTTGGAGTTGATGGAGGATTTGGACGAGGAGAACGTGGACATCGAGTCCACTGGAGACGAGGAAGGGGATGAGAAGCCAAGCAAGGGGATTTGGACGCTTGGAGCGGGAAGCAAAAGCCTGAAGAGGTCATTGAGCGACGAGGAGAGCGATTGTGATGAAATTCCTTACCACCGGCATGTCCATGGGGTTGGGAAGAAGCGGTTGTGGGACTTTGGGCGGAGCAAGCGGGACGGCCCGAGAAATCACTCAGGAGAAACTTCCAACGGCGGCACTACCGAAACGGGTGAGTAAGCAATCCAATTTACTTCTTCAAACTTTCTTGGGAAGAACGAGGAGAGTTGTGGAAGTGTACAATAATAAAAGTCATAGAAGGTAAATAAGTTCATAAAATTAAATCGAGTTCAATTTTCGTGAAAGGCTCAAATTGATTCGGAATTTTAAATGACGTCGTTGTAATAAAATTCAAAAAGTTATTTTAAACGATGTAAATTCCAACTATTACAGTTTTGTCAGCAGCGTTAGACATGCTTTATAAGGCAGAGAAGCAATAAACCATTTTGTAATAAATATTAAATATTCAATATTTCTACGATATTTGTTCATCATATCTACATAAATACTATACGTACATCTCTCTCGTAAACACTGATGTGCACTATCCACTGAACATGTTATATTAAAACATGAATTTACTCCATGATCCTTGTTGTATAAAAAACAAACGGAAATTGTTAAAAATGAACTGACGAGTTAATTTACAAGTCGAACTTTGGCATTAACTACCTTAGCCATTAAGCGCAACTTGAGAAAAAAGTGTATTTAAGTAGGCAATTAATGGTGAAAAAGTGTTGGGAAATGAGGCTCGGCTCATAATGAATATCGAGCAAGACAGGTGAGTTTAAAAGGTTCGTTCGGAATTAATTAATGTGATTTTCCTCTGAGAGTCTCCGTCGTGCTCTTTTCCCCCGCCTCATTATCCCTCTGAATGTGAAATGTGAAGTGGGTCTTTGAACGTTGATTGGGGGGCCTCCCATTGATTCTCAGGGGGAAATCGTCCATGGTGACATTTGGAAATGGGGAGAGCGGATTATGATCCAGTGAGGTAATCATATTAAAAGGTTAGCTCATGGTCCTCCACCACTCCCTCTCCATTTGATTAAGCCTCCTTTGAGGACCAAGGCGCTGGAACGATCCATAAATCAAGATACTTTCCCCAATTAACTCTCTCCTTACTCACTCTAATTAATTGTTCCGGAGGAAGCTGGCTATCCACTTTCACAATTTTTCTCCTTTCGCCTTTTGACAGTCGGCTTTGTTCGTTAAGTGAATTAATACTCACTGAGGGTCTTTTTCAGCAACGCGGTCCTTGAGGAGAAATTAGGTAAAGGTGAGGAAAGGCTGAGTAATAACCACCTGCTGGAAAATTCACACAAATCATGGAACTGATTCCCTAAATTTAATCTCACGCCAATCACATTTATATATTCATTTTCAATTGTCCATTATGGCATTAGTGTGGACATTTCATTGTAGGAGTGTCAGTCACTTACCTTACCTTACAATTGTTCCGCTCACTCCGAGTGCATTATCCCAAAGAAGGAGTTAATTTAATAGAAATTGTTTGCGGAAGTGAGTGGAAGGTTTGAGCGAGGAAGGGGCGTTGGAAGTTCCTTCAGCTTTTGGTGATGGAACAACATTGGCCTCCTCGCCCTCGTAAATAATGTGGAAAATGAGTGTGTGCCGAGTGACTCAAACGACTCATTTATCACAACAGCTCAATATGTCCGTGTCAATTTGGCTCCCTTTGGGTCCCATGAGACTTTCCCTAATTCGCATTCAACAATTGAGCCTATGATTTCATGTTCTCTCTCTGGCCCTGTCCCTTTGTTTAATTTTTAAAAGGTGACACATTTTTACGAATTGGACTTTGATTTATTAATCAGCTTTACCAAGATTCAAGGATCTACAATTATTTACCATTACCATCAACATGATTTAACAATATTACTTTTAACAAAATATATTAAATTAAACAATAAGAAAAAGAAAAAGAATGCTTTAAAAACTGTTTTCCTAGTTGTCCATACATGTTTAATTTAGTTTTAAATAAGTAAAATTAATAAATGGCTAAGATTTTATTTACTTTAATATTCTTTAAATTATTCCATTTTTTATGATTTGAGGAATTTGTAGGGATAGAAGGTAAATTGTTCCTTTTGATTTTGTGTTCCATGAAAAACGATAGTGGAGAATGTATGTGGAAAGAGTGAAGGGATTGTGATTGAAAGGAGAGGGTTGTTGGAGTGAGAGGGATGAGGGCAATAAAAGCCATCCCAAAGACTGAAAGGATCACGTTCAAAAAAGGTCTCTCTCTTGAGAGACGAAGTCATATGGCGGGTGTTATTTGGGTCGCATTCTATTCCTCACGTTCCATCCCCGACTCAATATTCGGGAGATAGAAAAGAACTTAATGTTTGCATATATTTCTCCATCCTAATGTCTCATTTAAGGACCAAAAGGCACTCCAATGAATGTTAAAGAAACCCGCCTGGTTGGTAATCAATTTGTTCTTAGATTGCCTCCTGCCCCGAATTCCCAAGGATGATCCTTCTCGAGGAGGAGAAGCAATTATGAGGGCCGGAGATTCTCATTCCGCATCTCAACTCACTGTCACTCCCGAGGAGACAGTCGAGGCGAGACAATGAGGGAATCAGAGAGACACGTCCTCGGAGGAATTACCTTTTATACTCTGAATGCTAAGTTAAATCAACCCTCACCTCCTTTAATTTACTCCTCGACCCACTAGTGCTCTCTCGTAAGTATATTTAAAAGAATTCAATTACTACTTAATCCCTCTCCCCCCGTCGAGGACGAGGAGGAACAAAAGGAACAACGACACGACGTTCCTCTTCACAGACTTCTCCACTTCCCCTACTACCAAATGGAGCAAACACTTTCTTTCCCTTTCTTGATCTTTTCTCTCGCGAGGGACAAACACGTTTCTCCAATTTCTTCTCTTATCTCTTAACTCACAGAACTTTTCCAATTTGATTTCATACTTACAACTTACAATGTTAAAATTGTCTAACATAAACATTTAATGCAAATACACCAAAAATCTGAAATAGAATGGCTTCAATGAACAAATTCATTCTTCATTCATAAACAATCTCCATTTTCCTAATATAAATGTGTATTTTATGAGGTAATACTAGTAGAACAATTTTAACTGACCGATTAACTTTTATTGATTATTAACAATAAGTTATAATGTAATTAAATGATGTAACAAATTATCAATATTAATTTACTTAATGTTCTGACATGAAGGGTTATTTAACCTAAATATTTTTTATTCAATTTTTCATTCATTTTATTCATTGAAAGGCATTGATATAAATTGAATGTACTCATTTTTTTCATATAAATGATTTGGACAAGGAATTGAATTATCGAGTTTGGGGTTTGTGAGGAGGTCGGGGTAGATTGGCATTCTGAAGGATAAAAGGTGGGGAGAGTGAAAAGGCCAGTGTCCACCCCATTGAAAGGAATGAGAAATGAGCTTTTCCATTCTCCTCCCCTCCATTATTAGATGATCGGGGAGACAAATACCGACCGACCACACATGAGGAGTCCAGGAATCTTCATGAATTTGACGAGGAAATTCATTTCGCAAATTTCCGTCAGCATTCTTCCTTTTCATCACATTAGGACTAATTATGTGAAAGGATCTTGAAAGTTGTCCTAAGGATTAAATGTGTAGCAGCTTTCTCTCAACTAATAATAAGTTGCGGGTAATCCTGGAATGCCAGGGATTCTCTTTTTGCTTATATACATTATCACATAATTGTTTGTACGTCGAGGCTGAAGGGGTTCAGTTCGCTCCAATGTTAATTCTATTATCTCGTCCATATTTATACGGACGCATCTCTCCCCATTCAAATAAATATGAGAGGAAAAAGCTCGGGGCCAAGACCAACCTGCCTTTTAGAATTAGAGAATTAAAAGGCATTATTACTTATTTACTCACTTGAGCCGATGAGAGGACATGAGGACAAACAATTTAATTCCTTCGGAGTATACACATTCGACTTATTTGTCTTTTTCTTTGTTTCAGAGTCGGAGCCCTCGGGTGGACGAACAGCTCTGGAAATGTAATGGGCTCCCCCGAAAAATTCAATTAAAAAGTGATGTATAATTAGTAGAGGAATCCTCTTTGCTAAATTAATATTCCTAAGCCCATTATGACGAACATAGTATTATTCTTACTCCGCATTTCCCTCAATTGAATTGTATTGAATTCTGGATGAAGAGTTCGATTTAATTTACTTTTTAGTTCCTTAATTTTCCTTGCTCTTTTTTCAATGACTTTTAGGAATAAATGTCAAAGTTGTAAAAATATTTATAGACGATGAAAATTGATGCAAAAATTAGAAGCTCCTATGTCTCAAATGGCTTTAAAACACTCATATTTATGCGAGTAGATTCTGTTAGAACTTTGTAGATTTATAGTTATTAAGTATTATGATCGTAAACGTAAGTATAATACATTTAAATGCAGTCAGCCATGATTTCGTAGCGAATAAAAATTCCCGAGTTGTAACAAATTGAGTAGAGATTAAGTTGAGGAAATAATTGAGTTGGTTAAACGAATTTTCTAAAATGAGTTTTTATTGAAAAGAAGTTTAATCCGGTTCTCCAATCTTTTCATGAAATGAATCCGAGAGGATTGGAAACTTTTTCAAAAATTGTCATCAATAAGGATGGGAATTTTCCTCTGCTTCTGGAATTTCATCACTCGACCCTACACAATTTTGATCCCCTTTCAATTCCCTTTATATACATACTTTCGAATGACGTATAAATAAGCAATTTCCTCCCTGCATCCAATCAAAGCCTAAAGTGTAAATAATTGATGATAAAAACTTCTTTGATGGAATTAGGGAATAAGGATTATAGGAAGCCATAAAAAATTTATTAGTGAATGTAAAAGTCTAGTGAAAGTTTGTCATTATTTAGTAAATACATAGAAAGATGCAGACTGGAGACGTAGACGTATACCATGTTAACTTAATTGTAACGAGAATAAGTGTTATGTTTAAAAAGTATCATAACATGTGGTTTTGTGTAATTTGTAAGTTAAGTAATTTGAAATGTTGGGAATGCAGAGAAACTTAATCGAGTTGTTCAGTTGAGTTTTTGATCAGGAAGTTGGGCGGGGGTTGTTAATTGAAAGGGAGGTTTCATTGTCACTGAATTAGGATTCTGTAATCCCTTCTGCTCGAAGTCGCTCCAAGGTTGAGTGTAATGGGAAACGCAGAGGCTCGCGAAATGAGATGAGCCTCTTTTGGAGAAGAAGGATACATAGAAGGGGAAATGTGAAAATCTCCGTGTAATGATTGATTGATCAATCTGAGGACCGGGAGAATCCGAGTGCAAAACTCCTTTTGAATGCTTACGTGTAAGCAAAGCCCCCATTCACCCATCTACCATTTACTTAACTCGACTCGTGTAATTATTCTCTCTTTTTCGAGGAATCTTTGTAATCTCGAAAGTCCTTTAGTTCAACATCCACCACGAATGAATGGAATCCTCACTTTGAAATAATCTGTAATTAATTCCTCGTAAACTTCTTCGACTTTTCATAATCTTACATTCATAATATTGTATTTAATTAATGTAAATAAAAACTAAATCTGTACTTTATTCATTGCAATAAATCAATTAATCGTTTCTTTCAAACTTTCAATGAGCGCTCATGTTAATTATTTATTAATATTATTAATATTTACAATTGGTTTCTTTACTTTGATAAATACAATTTTTTATTCATCATTTTAGTTAATGGTTAAGGAAAAGTGAACTTTGGAATCGAAAGAATAAAAGCTGTTTCAATTTATCATTTTTATTCCAATTGACCAAAGAAAAAGAATCCAAAATGACTTTTTATACGTATGCTTCACTATATATATATCACTATATATATATAAGATACATAACAATTGGAACTATTGAGAAAAATGAAATTGATAATGGGGGGATTGTGCTCATTTTCACGGAGATCCTCCACGCATTTCATTTCTTCATTGACCCGGAGTGAAAGCCAACCCTCCCTTTAAATAATAAAGTAAAACGGGAGGGCAAATGAGAACATATGGAAGGGCACAAGCCATAGCATAAGCCTCCATTGTCTATTTTCTATTTTTCCTCCTAAATTCATCATATTAAGTACACACACTTGATCAATTAGATCATTAATCTCTGAATCCACCAAAAACACGAAGCAATTTGTATCCAAATCCATCAACATGCTGTTTTATCTAAATAAATAGGAAAATCAGATCCTCGAGACATCCAATCAGCTCTCCGTGTATGTGTGTAAGCAATAAGTAATAAAGGTTAGGCCATTTAAAAGAAGGGTATCGCACACACATGGAGAAACATAGCGGATTAAGGGGAGGTATGAAAAGGTCGGGGCAGTCGGAGGGGCCGAATGGGCTCAAGTTGTTTCCCCAGGGCCCCGTCCGCCGTAAGAGGAACAAATGGAGTAGCCAGGTTAGTTCTCCTTGACACACGAGGTCTATTTGTTCCGCCGATTTGCCTTGATCAATGGCACAAGAGAGGGAGGAAAAATCCTTCCGGTCGCCCCGCCACCCTTCCTATCTCCCGAGAAAGACCAGGCGAGCGGATGGAGAGTGACGAGAGCGGGTAAGGATTCCCAAGGGGGCAAATTAACCCGCCGTCCGCCCCTCGTCCCTCACTCGGTAATGGCCAATATTCGCTCCTCTCCTGACTCTCAAATAAAATCATCATTTTTTTACATCTGCAAGTGAGTGTGTGGAAGGTACATAGACATGGTACAAGTATAGAGATGGAGAAAAAATCACCCATTCGAGCGAGTAATGGCAATTCTTCCCATCGTCTTCCATTTGATTCTATTATTTAGCCATAAGAATGGGAGATCATTATGATGGGCTTCCCCTCTTGGTATTTACATATCATAGACACACGCCGGGGCGAATCACTCATAAATCCAAAGTCATTGAGGGGAAGAACCAAAGAGGAATAATTCTATTTATTTGCGGGCTCAACACTCATTTTTCGAGAACAATAACTAACTACATCCGCGAGGAGGTTTTGAGAGAAGGAGGAGGAAAGTTAATTCTCATTCCGGGCCGGGGTGGAAATGATTGGGTCTCGAGGGAATACCCGGCATACAAGTAATCCACTGAGGTGTGAATACTCTCTACTTTCCATATTTCCATTATTCAAATCAAATTGATAAAACAATTCTCCCAATTTGTTTAGCTACCTTCCGAGAGAAACCATCATTTTATTACAGCTCAATTCCATTCTCCGCAACAATAAATCTCTCCCCTTCGGAGACTCCGCCCGCAAATCTCTCCTCGTCTTTCACAATACCCCAAATTTATTCACTACTCAATTAACTTTATATGGAAAAATTGGCGGAACAATAAATTAACTATTCCAAACCTCAATTAAATTTCATGTTTAAGTGACTATATAAAGTAATAAACAAAAGCTTAATTGAATAATAGAAACAAGTTTTATATGAAGATTTAATAAAATAGTTAATAAAAATACCAAAATTGTTTTTTTTCTAATGAGAAAATAACGTGAAAGGAACTAACATTAAATAATTATATTATTGACAAGAAAGCACAAAACTTTTTTTATTAATGTAAAAATGAATGTGTGCGTATTTATTTACCTTGTGTGGAACATGGAATTGAAAGAATAAAAGAATAAAAGAAAGTAAATAAGCCGACGACATTTCCATTATCAAGAGTTCAGAAGCCTTTTGACATTTCTACATGTCATTTCGTCCAAAAGACATTAGAGAGTTTAAGTCTACCTGAATACATTTCCTTCAACAATCCCCCCATTGAATCCCGAGAGAGGATGAAAATTGTCAATTGAATTGTATTTATATTTGAAGAAGCGGATCGATGAGGGGAGACAAGCCCAGGTATACAAAGTTTATTTATGTACGAGAGGACGAGCTTATTATCTCAATTTCCTCAATTGGAGTAATTTGTGTGAGTTCAAAGGGTGAAGGAGGCTCATTAATAGAATTAAATATGAGAGGATATTGAAGGAACTAATCCTATATGTCAATGACGATCTCAGGCGATTTGATCGTTAGCCACACCGCCGCCCGTCCCCTGCAAATACCCGCCACGTGGCTGACTGGTCAGATATATAAAACCCTATTTGTACTTATCAGACCGCTAATTTACCTCAATCATTTCATCTTTATTTACTCAAAACTGAGGTAACCAAGACAAGGTCTTTGGAGGACGAGGAGATAAAACAAAGAACTGAATGGAATTTGAAGAGCAATTTGAGGGAGGAAGGGGGAATCTCAATTCAAGGAGGAAACAATGTTTAAAGAAGAATAATGCGAAATTGATGATTGCATTTTGGAGTTTCCCCTTTTTCCTTGTTCAATTGTTGAATTTGCGAGGGCAGTTGAATTTGAAAGTGTCGTAAAGAGCTTTGAGGCGGAACTTGAAATGGAACTGGACAGCGTCCGAATTACTCCCTTCACCCCATCAGCGTTAATCTGACCATTAACGTTCCTTGAGTCTGTATTTATTCTCATTCCTCCCCTTTAAATAAATGAATTTCAATTCCCATTATCCCAAGTTGAGCCAAATTAAAATTCATCAAGATCATTTTTCCGCACTTGAGCCTCGCGAATGTGTCGGGAATGAAGAGATAGAATTTAATCGAGATTTCTTTTACTTTTTTAATCCCTTCTCCTTAATCTCCTCAAAGGAGAAGATGTAAACGGAGGATGTTGAGACGAGGAAAACCTCATTTCGCCCTCAAACTCGCTCAATCGCTCGGTGAATTGACTTTTCGATTAAGCTTGACTGAACAAGTTGATTGAAATTGGACCAAGATGAGATAAGTCAACGATATGATTTTTGTTCATTTAGTTATATAATGACTTTTCCTTCATTCTTCAACTAAGGGCCATTTCTGTTTATTGTTAAAAACTTTGCATCCTAAAACTCAAGTTTTCAAATGACACTATTAAATATTGTATAAACTTAATAGTAATAAATACAAAATAAAATGAACTTGCCAGCGTCATTATTCGTCTGTGTATATAAAGTATTAACTTTTTTAAAAATTTTCTACCAATCTTAATATCCATATAATATATAGTTAGTTATATTCGTTTAAAAATTATTAAAATTTAATTAATCTACATTTATTGATACATAACTTAGATATATCGTTTTTGAACATTACATGTGTTCCATAAGTCAATTGCATGGTTTAATTATAAAAAGGGATTTATGTTTATCACGTATCATTAATAAGAATTTGATTTTCACATTTATCATTTTTATGAGACTTTTGACACTTATCACTTAAAGTTCGAATAAATGTTAGGCATTATTACATGAATTTTTAAGAATATAAGATAATCATCATTAGTTCAATAGGTATATTCGCGATAATTAATAGTTTTATTTATGAATTATAGAACTTTTGGGTTCGATTATTTTAATTAAAAAATATTATATTCAAGTTTCTGGGTTCATCGGTCTTATCTTAATCAGAAGAATTTAACGTGAATATTCTGAATATAAGTAGAGGTATTTTGGTGTTCCAGGCATGAATGAGCGTCATACTATTTACTGTAGTATAAAATAGTATATATAATGTAAGAAAAGTTCCATTTAGCTAACGGATTAGGCTGAATTAAGCCGATTGAATTAAAATGAAATGAATCAACATTTTAGTCGAATATCAAGCACTTGTGCTTACTAATGCTTTAAATACCGAACTTAGCTAAAAGTAAGTAAATATATATCAATATGAGATGGTTCATTTAACTATGTTACATAAATTAAAAAATAGTTACTGTTATAGAATAATATTTATTTATATGATAAAAACAATACATTCAAAAATAATCCAAATTCTTTATTTGCAGTCCAAAGATCAAAAAATTGCGATACTTTAGCCCATCTGCTTTCCTACTAATATATTAGTATTAGTAATATATTTAAGTAAAATTAATACGTGCATATAATGTATATAAAATTGTGTGATGATGAGTTTTTCGCGTTACGTATAGTTTTGCTCATATTAATTTGTTTTGCAGTTAAAGTGTTTAATTGTCTTTATTTAAATATATCAAACTTATTTAACAATGTGAATATACTTATTATACATAGTTAAAAAGTATATCAAAATGAATGACCTCTTAGATTACATACATTTCTGTGGGGAACGAGAGTGCGAGTGGAAGCATAAAAGGCAAACACATATAAAGTCACTGATATGCCATCCCAATATATTCCAACCTATACTAACTTACATATATAGCAAAATATCAAAATCAGAACATGAACACATTTGATAAATTGATCACTCTTTTCATGTGGAATTATATTAAATGTTTCTTTCCTTTTAGATTGAGCTTCTCCCTTCCAGCTCTATAAGTTGTTGGATGGGTGATTAAAAGGGGCATCCATAAGATGGAGAAGATCGTGAAGGTGGTTCGCCGAAGGATATCTCTCGTTTTGGGTCTTGTTCTTGTGAATCCGTAGGAGACCGTGAAGGGTTCGTTGTTGTTGTGGGGAGTGAGACTGCGTGTGTTGGTGGATCCCATATGATTCCCAGCCAAGCAGTCATCGACCGAACTCTTTTTTACCCTCCTTTGTCCACCTTCCACTCCCATCTCTCTCCATTCCTTCCTCTTCCTCCCTAAGAATTCCTCGCCAAGATCATCAAGAACTCCTGAGGACCTTCGGCACTCGGCCTCCTGCGAATGAAAAATCCCTTAGACATCACCACTCCACGCCTCGACCGTCTGGTGGCCCTTCATAAAGAATTTTGGGTGCGTTCGCCTCTCTTTGTCACTTTAAATCAATTAGGAGAGATGGTGATTATGGATCACTTTTTCACATTGCTAAGCTTGAGGAATTTGCTCGGAGAGCAATGAACACTTTGGATTCATTGGGATATTCTTGGGATTGGAAATAGGTTGATGGGGAAAATTTGTCATTTTATAGTTCTATTGGTTTTTTAGGGATTTTGGTCGATATTGCAAAAAGTGTTGGATAACGTTGAGGGGAGTTTAAATGGAGCTAGGTGTGGAATAAATGTCCCTGAAATGTGATTGAATTCAAAGTATTTGTTTTTATTAGTTTGTCTTCAATTTCTTTTTTGTGTACTATATTGTTCCTTGTAGAATCAATAAAAGACTTGGTTATCTAATCTTTAGCATTGTATAAAGTTATTTATGAACGTTCATTCTATGTAGGACACTTCAAAATTACATTTTTATTTACTTCTAAATGAAAATTTTATAATTCGTTCATGAACATTAGGCCTTGTAGAGTGAATGTCTAAAAAGTCGTTAAATTTGGTAAGTAATTCAATTCTTATTGCAAGTCAATTTAGACAAATTGTAGAGAGTAAGCACTAAAGTTTTTGTTAAACCACGACCCACTTTATAATGCAACTTAAAACAACGTCAAAACAATCAAGGGTTAAAAGTTCTATAAGTTATTACTATAATTATAACTCTTGTGAATTGATCCAATTATAGTTATTGATTTATTTAATAAGTTTTTTTCATTTGAAAATACCAGATAAATTCATAGCAGAATTGATTCATCTCGTTTTAAACTTCTCTAAAAGAGACATTTCATAACGGCTTTACTAAACTCGAAAAATGCGAGTGGAAGAGAAAGAGAATAATTCATCTTTGCAGCATTCACAAGGTTCGTTATTTTGCATTTACATTTTAACACTAATTTTTAAATAGTGGTGAGGATATTTAATCAATTTCTATTAAATGAATTCATAGGAGCCCACGGTCCAATAAGTTATCCTTTACGACGGCCTAATGGGTATGATTCTCCCATCGTCAAGATTCTCTTGACTGGTTTTGGTCCATTTCGGGAACACATTGTGAATGCAAGCTGGCAAGCAGTGCGGCTTATTCCAGATCGAGGAATTGAGCTTCCACCCAATATCCGTGAAGATACTCAACTTGCCATCATAACTTACGAAATACCAGTCATTTACAACTTTGTTGCTGATCAGATTCCAAAATTATGGGAGAAACACAATCCAGATGTAAACCATTACATTTTTAAAATTTAAACTAAAATTTTTAATAATTCAAAAGCAGATTTATCTTGAATTTTTTTCCTCAAATTTTAATTTTAATTTTAATAAATATCTTCTAGCTTGTCATTCACGTGGGGGTCTCTGGAATCGCAAAGGCAATAACTGTAGAGCAATTTGCACATAACTGCGGCTATTGCTCTCCTGACATCCACAACACCATCCCAAGAGGCAACGTTTGCATTGGCGACGGCTGCGACGTTCTTGAATCTGGATTCAACATGAGGGCTGTGGCAGCTAAAATCAATTCTCTCAACGCTCATGTTCACGCTGAGGTTTCCTATGACCCCGGAAGGTATTTAAGAACACTTTTAAGAAATTCCATATTTGACATAAAAGAATCAAATCTAATTATGGTTATAAAACTTTTTTTTACTTATTCATTGTTTGATAACAGGTATTTGTGCGACTACATCTTCTACACATCATTGAGCATTGACAAAGATAAGACAGCGTTCATCCACGTTCCTCCGGTGGGAAAGCCGTGGAACGCTTGCGATATGGCGGATGCAATCAGCCTCTGCGCCACTGAGCTTCTCCGACAGCTCGCTGACAAAAACAGCATTCAATTCTGAAAGGGACATCTGCAATAACTATTTTGAGAGTCGAAGTAGGAAAATAATCTGTTATAACGTTATAATTAATTGATAAAAATATGCCAAAAAATATTTGGGATTAGAAGCCCTTTCTTCTCCTCTTTTTTGTCGTTTAAAATACTGATATTATTTTTAATTATTAATGCAATCAACTTTTTGAGAAAGAAGAATATACCATTAATTAATTAATCTTTTAGTGGGTGATGGACGGGAGGTTGAACTCACCTTCGTGTTTACATGTCTAACTATATATCAATATTGTATATGTTATCTGTAATTTAATTATTAATAATATTTATATATAACAATGTTAAAATGAATAACATACAATATAGATTTAGATTTACAACAAATACTTACATTAAAATAACATTAATTTTATTAATTCATTGTGATTATTATAGTTGGAAGCTCTCATTATCAACTAATATTATTAGGGAATAAGAGTTTGTTGACATTAATTAGTTAACTAGGATTAGTCGATATTACCTTTAAAGTATTCTCCGTTCTAACATGTATTGCATTATTTTTTAGTCTTTACATTATTTCGTTAATATTCAATTTCTTGAATCGTATATTTGGAATACTTAAAAGCAATAAAACTATATACAAATACTATTATTATAATATTTATAATCATTTAAAGAGGGTAGATGAAAACTTTTAATTTCTCTCAAAATATTAAGTACAAGTTGAAAAGAGTTTGCAGTTGAGCAACGGGTTCTTACACAGGAAACCGTGAACAACGTCTTAATAAAATACAATGCCAAGAACTGACATTTTATAAAATAACTAAAACTATTAAATGGTCAAATATTTAAAATTGTTAGAACTTAACTACTGAATACTTGTAGGAGTAATTTAATTTGTGATAAAACTTATATTATATTAGGCTTCTGCTTATCTATTTAATGAATCCCATCCTTATTCAATGCATTTCAATGATAGAAATAATGCTTTTGGATTAGACGAATACTACAACAATAAATAGCAAGTTATACACTAAAAACAATAAATAAGGACAACAATATGTAGTGAGTAAGCGTGTAATTTATACACCATTGAAGAAAACTAACTAATTGTAAGTAGTTAAATTATTTAAAAAGTAAATACATCGAAGCCTAAATTAGTGTTGAACTTTAGGTGAACTGTGCAACATTAGATTTAATACGATGATGGAGTATCTCAATAATTAACATTATGAGGATTTAAAAGTCTCTGTTTAAAAATAATGATATTACAACATAAACTTATTACGTATTACTCTATGTATACAATATTTTACATATTCACTTATTGCGAATACTTAACATTCAAATTAACATAAATTGATTAGCTTAGCCTTTTGACAAAGTTTATACGCGAGGATGGTAAGATTTGGAATTTGAGTAAATGTGAACTATATTTGTGAGTATTTTACATAGCTAGGAAATGGAAATGTTCGTCAATAATTAACAGGTTGAGAGCAGCTTTGTACATTTCTACTATTCGACACTTTGAGCAACTTTCACATTTAAAATTTGTATTAATTCAACAACATTGGTGTTTATTTAAGGACATTTACAAATGGTCAATACTGGACTTGTTATTAAGTGTGTGATGTAGAGAAATCTTACTAATTTTTGGTTTTAATTTAACTATTATTACATAATTTATTATAATTTATTTAGCTAGCCTTTACAATTAAAATTGATTTTGTAAAATGTTGTTAAAATGTATTTAGATCCTCATAATAAGATAAAGTTTCAAATAATAATGAAGCGAGAATTTATACACCTCGTTCCTTCTTTAAATTGTAATTACCGCTAATTTATCTTTTCCTTAAGTTGAGATCAATCCAATAAAGTGACTGTGATTAAGACCTAAGAAAATTAACCAAAGACTTTTTATTTATAAATTCTTAGTTTCATCTCTCATGACTTCATGACATGGCATATTAGCATTAAATAAATAAAATGATAAACATATATACAGATTATTATATTAATAGAAAATCCATTATTTAAAGGATTTAAAGCATCTTTATTTCTTAAGAATATTTGGATAAATAAATATGATTTTAATGGTTGAAATTGGTTATATACTCATATTTCTTGGTATATTGTCATATAGCGAATTTTCTCACATTCAGTCAGTGTGAGTTTAAAGATTGTAGGCTAGGGAAGTAGGCATAGACATTTCTTTAATCGCAAAAGTCGAGTCATACAGAGCAAGCAAGTTGAACCTTTTTGCTTTCTCTCTACAGCATGCATGTGAATGTGTGCTGACTGGCTGTCAGCTGAATCTCAATCTTCATTCCAAAGAAGTAAAATTCTTTCAATTGGGATTTTTATTTTATATACTTTAACTATCGACATTATGGAGCCGGAAGAAGAAATCAAAAAACCAAAACTCATTGTTTTTGATCTTGGTATGAATTTTTCTAAATTCTATAATTTTGAATAATGTCTACTTGCTTAATGTTAGGCATAAGACTCACCATCAGTCAGATACCAAAAATGCTATCCGGCTTAACTTAAATATGTTTTTCATTTTCAGATTATACTCTTTGGCCGTTCTGGGTTGACACTCATGTTGATCCACCGTTTCATATGAAAGGGTAAATTAACTTGGTATCAAATAAATAGTTATTTGAATTTATACACAAAATTGATTTTTTTTCTTTCAAAAATTCTTAACTTTCAAAAATGGAATTTGACGGACGAATTAAATGAAAATCTCTTTGTTTTTAGTGGAAAAGTATATGACAGACGAAAAAAAGAGGTTAAATATTATCCTGAAGTTCCACAAGTACTTGAGCTTTTGCATTCTCAAGGTATTTCATTTTTTTCTTGGAACAATTATTCTTACAAAATTTTATGAACAATTCATCTTTAATTATAATTTTAATAACTAAATGATTTTTTATAATTTTCAATGAATAGTTTAAAAGTGAATAGTATAAATATAAACTTTTAGGAGCCATGCACATTCTACGTCGTCAGGTTAAGGGTGGGTAGGGGGTCAAGAAAAATTGATGATTGATGACGAGGGGGTGGGTAGGGGTCATCTTTCGGATGACGATTGGGCTATGAAATTGGGACTTCTCTTTAAAACTCACTATTATAAGCATTCGTTTCAAGTTAATTCCTTGAAGAATTCTTTTCATATACCTGTATTTATTTATCCTTTTCTGAACAAATTATCTAACTTAATTGGTTTGGTATAAATTGTCATAATATCTACAATTGATTATATAAAAACAAAAAAGGAGCAGCCGCAATTTGTGAGCATACCCCCTTGGCCCTTGGACGAATTTTTTAATTACACATTTATTTAATTTATAATTCTGTCTTGTCATTTAAACGAAATACAATATGCCCAAAGTAAAAACAGAAACATTAACTGGGATTAAATACATGGATTTATCCAATGCTTGGAAAAGGGCATTTCCAACAGCCAAAGATGGTGAACTATTTAAAACATTAAACATCATATATTTGTATGTTATATTATATGTATGTATGGACGCTTTGATATTAAAACTATGTTTAATTATTTAAAAATAAACTGACAGAAATTGTATTGTAAATAGACTTAAAAATTCAGAAACACACAGCTTTAATAATTTTGAAATTGCGCCAACAAACAAGTTGTTCATATGTAACGTCGTTCGGTGGAGAGGGGGGTAGGTGCCTGGAAAAGCTGATGATTGATAATTTGGGGGTAGGTAGGGGGTTAAAATCGACAAAATCCTGATAACGTAGCATGTGAATGGCCCCTTATGTATTTGACTTTGGGGTATTGTGCCTGACCCGTATAACTTGTTTATAAATGTATTAAATAATTATTTCGATAACAAAAATAATGAGGGGATAATAATTAATTGAAGGTTTCACGCTGACTGTCGCATCACGAACAACAGAACTCGAAGGAGCTAATCAGCTACTCAAATTCTTCAATTGGGATAAATTCTTCACTTACAAAGAAATATATCCAGGAAGGAAAACAAATCACTTTAATAAGTATATTTAATTGAAGATTTGATTATGTATATGATCATTTGTCAAATTTAAGAATCAAGTTTATTTTAAACTATTATTTGTTTAAACTATTTCAGATTCAAGTCTTATTTGAATTTGGAATTTGAAGAGATGCTCTTTTTCGATGATGAAGAACGGAACATTGAAGACCTGAGAAATGTTGGCGTTTGTTCCATTTTGGTCAAGCAAGGTGTCAACATGACTCTAGTCAAGAAAGCTTTAAAACTCTTTGCTGAAGGAAAATGCAGTGATAATTAAGATAAATACCAATTGTAATTGACTCATTATTGTGCTATTTGTTATTTATTTTTCCCAATACATTTATTTATGTGAAATTAAACTAATCATTGGATAAAACCAAATTAACACTGGATGCGCATTTTAAAAATGAAGCAACCATGTTTTATAATACATAATAAAATGACCCATCATCCCCTCTTTTAATTGTCAAGTTTCTCCATCTGTTTATAGAAAAATATTCATCAGAAATAGGGAAAACAGCATCTCACTTCCATATAATTATCTATATGCTCTTATAAATAAATATTTAAATGACTTGCTAAAGTGTTTTCCAAAATTAAACTCATTATCAATTGGATGAGATGATTCTTTCGTCCTCAAATACCTCAAATGTCACTTTTAGTTAAATCGACATTTTATCAAGTGGAGTTATCTTTTAATAACGTAAATTCCATAATAGGTATGATTAATTAATTGCAAGCCATGTGCTCTCTTGTTATTAGCAAATCCCCAAACGTTATCTTGTAGAGGTAGGACGACGTAATTCTGCACAAATATCCATATACACCTTATGAATCTAATGAACTCGAGTTCTTGATTAATTACGAAGTGGGGATTTCGGAAGATAGCGAGATGGAAATGGAAGAAATGACACGATGTCGATAATTCCGCAATATTGAGAAATATTAAATGAAGTTCAATTGAAATTGAGGGCCAGTCTTCTCTTGTCAGAGGTCCAGAACCAAGATGAAGTTCGCCGTGGTTGTTTGCCTTGTCGCCGTTTCGGCCTTTGCATGGGGAAAGTCAGTTGAGAAACCAAAGATGCTTTGGTGGCCCAAGGACGGGGAAAACGGCTACGTTCCAGCTTTCCTTGAAGGAGGTTCAAAAGAAAACATCTTGAACTTGGACCGACAAGGAGATATTAATGAAGTCAAATTCTATTACTATAACCAGTAAACTTGATTTGGATTCAATTATTACAACTTACTTTTAACGATATATCTGAATGTATTTAAACATTAAGCTTTGTTTTGAAAGACAACTAACGTTTCACATTTTCAGAGCTAATCCAACTAACCCCAAGTTGTTAGCCCCATGGGATGATGCCTTATTTGAGGCTTCAGGATTCATCAGGGGAGCTCCACTTAAAATGATTACTCATGGATTTTCATCCAGTTATACTAGTGGAAGTTGTCAAGATTTGAAAAACGGTATTTGATTAAGCCATGAAATATCTCTCTCATAACTATATTATCTGCATTTAATGTAAATTATTCTTCAGAAATATCTAATATACAAATACTCATCTTTATTTTAATATCTCTGTAGCTTACATTGCCTCTGGTAGAAATTTGAACATTATTGTCATCGATTGGGGAAAATTCGCCGCAGGTAAAGTAACGTTAGCCCTAAAGTTAACGTTAGCCCATTTATCCAATTTATGCATTAACAGCGTTTATAAATATCAATATTTCTCTTTTGTAATCAATTGCAGCCCCCTGGTATGACACCGCTGCTGCTAACACAAAGTGAGTAAAATAAGAACATGAGAGTTTACAGTTTACTTTTAAAGCCTGACAAAGTAGCAGTAAAATGAAATGGGAAATGAAATTATTAATTTCTCCTTATAGGCCTGTTGGACAATGGGCTTCTCGAATGGTCGAATA
The DNA here is from genome assembly GCA_009869795.1 of Neelides sp. FZ-2019. Lineage (NCBI taxonomy): Eukaryota > Metazoa > Arthropoda > Collembola > Neelipleona > Neelidae > Neelides > Neelides sp. FZ-2019. Next base: position 70,627 of record VJMY01000337.1, read on the forward strand.
CCTCTACAAGTGGCAAAACGCCATCAGTCTCAACAATGTCCATTTCATGGGACACTCACTTGGATCCCATGTATGTTCCTTGAATAAAATCATTTTCAAACTTGATGTATATTAAAAAAGATAAATGCTCTCCCAAATTCCGAGTAATAATCATATCTCATATAATGTATAACAGGTTGGTGGATTCTGTGGAGCTGAAACTTTCTTCCAAGTTGGAGAAAAAATTCAAAGAATCACAGGTAATCAAAAACTTATTAATGATACAAATAACCAGAGATAAGTATTATATGATTAGTAGCCCAAATAAGTTTATTAGATTAAATTCTTATGTTAAATTAATCAATTGTGAATTTTTATTAGCTTTGGATCCAGCCCTCCCACTCTTTGGCCAAGTAGGAGATAGCGAGAGAATTGACCCTACTGACGCACATTTCGTTGATGTCCTTCACACCGCTGGAGGAACCTTGTTTGACGGAGGCCTTGCTTTCATTGAACCTCGTGGACACCTTGACTTTTACCCAAACCGCGGATTGCCTGGTCAACCTGGATGTGGCATTGACTTGGCCGGCTCGTGCAGTCATGGAAGATGCTACGCCTACTTTGCCGAGTCCATTGGAAACCCCACAGGATTCCGATCGTGCAAGTGCAATGGATGGGAACATTACGAGTCAGGATGCCCATGCACTGAGCTTGAATACATGGGAGAATTCGCCAAGCACACGTAAGATAAAATCTTTTATGACTACACCAATCAATATCTCTTTTATCTTTTTTGAAATAAATTGAGCATTTATTTTGTACAATAAAGGTCTGCACATGGAACCTACCATCTCGTAACAAACGGAAAGAGCCCATACGCTCAAGGCTAATCTTTTTATCCTCGACTATCAAAATAAAATTCTCAATCAATACATCTGTCTTTTTGAATCAAATATTACGATTAGTAATTAACATTCTCATTAATTAGTCAAACACCTTAAACATAAGAATATCATAAAATTGCATTATAAACGAATATAATATTTGATAAAAACAATATATAATAAATATATTTAAAAGATAAATAAGCTATATGATATAATAAAATGTAAAAGAAACAACAATCAATAAAAATATTAAGTATTTGGCCAATTCATATATACTATCTTATAATAAAACAATAAAGAGCTATGAGGTACATTTATCATTAATAGCCACCAAAAAAGTTCTTGAATATTAAAGCTTATTTTCAACTATCTCCGATGGCCAACGGGCCGAGAGAGTTAAGTGATGAAGGGCCCGTTGCCACGGTGGACGAGGGCGGCTGAGGCGGCGGAAGAACGTGAACTTGTGTTGCTCTATTCCTATTGAACACTTGTCCTGTTAGAAAAGCCTCAAGCTTGGGGATATTCGACGTCTTCGCATCTGCTGGGATGTATTTGGAGAGATGAATGGAAGGAATTGGGAGAAACCCTGGACTCATCGGCATCACGTCCAGCTCTTGTTGGATCTCCTTCCCTTCGATATTGAGAACTCCGGAGCTCCGACCGCAAATGGCCCACATGTGTTGATCTGCTCGAACTTCGTACATCAGCGTTGGATTACCATTCGTCTTAAGAATTCCCTGTGGCTCGATTTGAATCACAAGGCTGCACATATTCCCAACTCGGCAAAACTCAAATCCTTTATGTGGCTCAACTCGAGCTTGAATCTGAAATTAACGATTTTTAAGAAAATTCCATAACAGAAATCTATTAAATATAGTAGGAATTTTTTCTTGATTACATCATATAGTGTGCGGAAATCATGAAGTGCCAAAAAGTATCGATAATTTTCCACACCAGACCCATAGGAAAATGTCATTGAAAACTCAAGTCTTATAGGATACTCGCTTTCCTTGTCAGGTTCGATTTCCCACACGAAGGAGATATCTTGTCCACTACGTAAATTCTATATGAACGCAAACACAGATTTTAAAATAATTCGTTAATGATTTACATAGCCTTCCATTTTGCATATTGTCTTTTGATTCTTTGTTTGGAAATAAGAATTTACCAATTGTTGTGAACGAGGCATAAGCGGAACAAGGGTGAAAACTTTATTGTTTTGGCAAATTAACTGATGACCAGAAACGAGGAATGGCCCTTCGGCAAGCCCATGAATGTAGATTTGTAAAAACTTTCGCTGTCCACTTGAATGCAATTTATGAGAAGAAGAGAAAGGCGGATGAAATAACAATGGGATCTTGATATCTTCTTTGGTTCCAGGATAAAGTCCAAAAATCTGTTGAGTAAGATTAACACAGGTTTTAAATAAATTAAATCAAACCAATAAAGCATAAATATACTATTAAAGAAAGTAAAGAAAGAAATTTTAAAAATAAATTTGACTAACTTTGTGTTCAATGGGATTTGAGTCTTTTTGATGTCCCAAATCCGCTTTGAGAACAATAGAGATATGCGTTGAAGAAAAGGGTTCAACGTAAGGAAGAACTAAAGATATTTGTGGCCCAAATTCTTTGGCAGTTGTTGCAATTGACAATCCTAGAGAAGTTCGAAACTCGATTTTCGAATCCTAAAAAATAACAAAAATTAATAACCACGATTATTGATGATAAATTGTGATTAAGTGTTTGTGAATACCTGCTCAATGGCATCACTTCCTGTAAAAATTGATAGCATAAGCGATTGTTCTATCCCAGCAATTAAATCGTTCTTTGAATTGTCTTCGGCTAATATAATTTTTCCACCGACTCGCTCCACATTGATCCTCCATCTATTATAATTAATAAACAAAAAATATTAATAATTCATAGCTTATATAGAAAGAAATGAATTTCCAAAATTTAAAGTAATACATTCGGAAAAATAAATTCTCATTGTTTAAACTTACATTGGACCAAACCGCTCCGAAAGAACTTCAAAATTTGGAGAAAATTGAATGGAGACTTGATCCAAATAAAATGATCCTGGGAAGGAGATATTTCCCTCAGCCTTAATTGTATTATTTCCAGGTTGAAGAGTGAACGAGCCGCTTTTGGCTGCAAGAGCAAAATCAGCTCTCGTTGGCTCAATCTTCGCACTACTATCTTTTCTTAGAAGCGTGTCATGGGAGTTATTGCAGAGAAGTCGACAACCAGAAATGGTTTTGTCGCTTCGCGTCTCAAGAAGTTGACCCATGTCGAGTCGCGAAGAAATTTCGCGACGTAGATTAATGGACTCAGTTCTTTTCTTCTTGGACTGCTTTTTATCTTCCTTTTCAGACTCGACTATGGCGATGCTTAAAGAGGCTCCTTCAAAGGGAAGGGGGAGCTGAGAGAAGAGATTCACTTCGACAATGATGTGACAGTGAGCACCAGAAATTTTCCCATTTTTCTCAACAACGAGAGAATTGACTTTAACGAGTTCATGACCAGTTGCTTCAATTGTGCCTTTGAGATTTTTCAATGATTCCTTGAAAAGTTCAAAGTTCTTGGCTCGAGTTTCCTCGTCAGCTTCAGAGGAACATGCTATTTCAGCACAATTTCTTGAATATCTGAAATTAAACGAATAATTAGTTTCTGTAAATAACCTAAAATTTTATTCAAATAAATAATCATAAATTCGCGTACTTTTCAAATTCTCCAGTTTTAACAAAAACATCATTGAGTTTGAGTAATGTGAAAAGCCCCAAATTGTCCCATTTGTCATTTTTAAATGTATTGAGAGAATCCGAGAGGAATCCAGATGATTTTCCAAATTCTCCATCATAAAGATAAAATTCTGCTAATGAAATTCCAACCTAAAACACAATAAAGTTTTGTATTTAAAGAAAATTTTAGTTTAAAAATTAATTTGTTTTTGTATAATTTAAAACTTAAAGTCATGTAATAATTTGAACTTACTTTTCTCGCACATCTTATTCTTCCAATGTGCTTATATGCACCCATTGCAAGCTCAGCAAGTTCAAGGTATCTGGCCTTGAATGATTCTTTGGTTGTGAGAACTTTGTCAAGTCCATTTTCAACTTCTCCTTGACAAAGTCCTGATGTTAGCGTTATGAGATGATGGAGATGATCATTTGATAAACTTCCACCAGGAACAAGGCCAAGGATCTTTCCAAGTTCAAGCAATTTCTCTCTGCCATAATCCCAAAGCCCAGCGCTTGAAACACTAAAATCTATTTTGCAAAACAATTCCAATCAATTAAATCAATACAACAAATTATAATTAATGATTACAATGACATTCCGTAATGATGAAGAGTAAATTCAAGTTTAATGGAAATATCAAAAAAACTAACCGCTTCCAGGATGAGCAGCTGTAATAGTATTGAGAATTTCAAGACCCGTGACAAAAGCCCAAGCTTCAATCGCTCCTTTCTCGGAAAAGTTGACATTGAGGATCTTGAGCTCCTTTAAAGCGTTATGAAGAAATGGAAGAGCTCGAGAGGCGAGTTCAGGTAGATTTTGTTGTTTAAGTAGTAGCCCAGCTTGTCGAGCGAATAAATAGTTTCGGAATTGCAAAAGGCTCACATTAGATTCGCGTATTCTTTCTCGAAGAATAAGCAAATGATTTTCTAAATCTGAAGAACTGAGAGTTAGAGCTGGCCATAAATCCCCATGTCTTTGAAAAGAGAGAAGCCACTGTGGAGTATCTAGAAAGCCAATTATTTTATTGCATTAATATACTTTTTCTCAATAAAATATAGATAAATTATAGTTCACATTAAATGCATCAAATCAAATTTTTGAACATCAACTTACCAGTTAAATGTGAATTAAGTACAAATTGAGTAAATAATGCATCAAGCTCATCATATTGAACCAGAGCTTCATCGTATACGGCTAGCATATCAAGGACTGTTGCTAGCTGTTCTTGAAGTAGAAAAAAATGACAAAAGTTCCATCCAGGCTCGTTTCTCTTCTCCCTTTGAGCTCTCATCGCTTCTTCAAAGCGCGTTAAGCTTTTTGCATATGAGCTAAGAAGAAGTTGACGAATTCGATGGAGGAGTCCGCTGAGGGAATCCCCTGCACGCGAATCCGGCCTTGCTTGATCGCTCACCCAAACACACCGCTCTGTTTGTCGCTGAGCAAAATCGCTTTTTAATCTGTCGAGAAGATTAGTTCGGAGAAGAGCCTTTCCTCTCTTTTCTCCTTCAACGAGAACTAAAAGCCATTCTCCGCTTGGACTACACCGAACCTAAAATTTATTTTATTTCATTATTAAAATTATTTTATTCTAGAATAAAGAGGTTTTCGTATGGTGAAAAAACTATGTGATTGGTTAAAGTACCTGAGTGAGCCATGCTGAAATGGATTCTTTGACACCCCCACGATAAGATTCAATGTCAGGGCAATCCGTCCAATAAGTGTGCAACATTGGTACGTCAAGTAAGGATCCTAAAGGCTCTGCTACATTTTCATATATTTGCCCCGACGAGGGTGGAAGTTGGAATGGGACGAAGAGAGGATTGAGATGGACGAGTTTAGTTGACCGTCCATAGGCACGTTTCCATTCGACTGTCTCGGCCGAGAGACCTTTGCCCAACCCGGGCGCAAGATTCTCGTAAAGTGTCGTATCACCAGCATCTGACATCAAAACATAACCAAGTTTCTATTCAATAATTCCATACATGATAACTTTTTAAACAAGCATTTAACTACTAATAATAGTGAGATAATGGTGAGCTGAGAGTGTTTTAATTTTTAGATATTAATTAAGAGTTAATTGATTATTTGAAAAGTTAAAGAGAATGTTTTACATGTAATAATTGGCCGGTGAGTGTTGCTCATTTTGACAAAGACGTTATAAATATAAATTCTAATTCTGTATGGCAGTCAACACACTAAAGTCCTATATTAAATATTACACTTTAAATTTACAATTAAATTAATCCAATGATACGAACTGTCAAGTTCGTAAAATACCTTTACAATGCATTATGGTACATTTGGGTTCATCAAACTACTCATTTGCATGAGCACTGTAGTACACATGGAATCCTCACTTGCGAACAATATTTCTCAAATAATTAACTACCATAAATGCAACAATTATCCAAAAACATCATATCTTTTATTAAAACAAAATTCAATCACAAATCCGATCCCTTATACAAAGAATAACGTTGTTTTGATTAGGATCTTGTTAAATATTTCAATTAAGTTTTCTGTACCAACAGATATAACAGGGCAAGGTGTGGGGGGTGAGAAGGAGAGGCACATTTGATTCTTCCGCCAGAGCAGGGCGTCTGAGGAGAAAACGAGAGTGGCTGACTGGTTGCTGACCTTCTTCATCTTTCTTGACTTCACCCCTTCATCTAGTTGGTGACAAGGGAGAAAGACAGTTAGAACTCCGGAGGAACTCAAGATCTTCTTAGCTCCGCTTCCCCAGTCCATTTAGCTAGTGAACAAAGGATGGCCCGACGACAGACTTTTGGCTTTGAGCCTTTCCCTCGTCGTGATCGCGAACCGGCCTTTTCGTCACTCCTGGGCGATCCTCCGATGTCAAACTATGAGGACCGGTTTGAACGGAACGGGTCACGCCAGGAGGAAAATCCGTTTAGTCGTCGGTTGATTGAGGACGAGGCCTATGGTCGGGCCAATTTCAACGGGAGACAAATGAATGACACGTCAGGGGATTTCTCTCGATCAGGTCAATGGCAGAACCAACGGAGGAGAAGCCCAAGCCCCGGATTCTTACGCCGAGGTGAGCCCCGTAGACATTCTCCGACCATGACTTGGGCAAATCGGGGCTTTGAGGCTCCGAAACAACTCATGAGAAATAATTCACAAGAACAGCAAGTTGTGATGGTTCTTCCTCAAGGACAAGGCGGGCAAGGGGTAATTTTTTTAGATATAAATTTAATACTTAAAGCATTTTCTGAAAGATGTCAAAAATTGTAATTGAGGAGTTTAATCCATATTTTTTTTCATTGTAGAATATAATTGGGATGATGCCGATGGGAGGAGGACAAAATCAATTCGGGGCTATGCAAAGGCCAGGTCAACAAATGCAGGTCATTCTTGGAAATTTGCCGGCCTTTAGCTCAGAAGCCTTTGCAAGACAACAACAACAACAGGTATAGTTCTCGACTCTGTAAATAGTCAACGTGGCATGAACTGATGAACTAAATGTCACAAATGTAATCCGAAATCTCTCAGCAACAAATTATTGCTAGTGTTATTGACCTCATGTTATTTACCCAGCCAATTTAACGCAAAAATTTACAATTTATTTATTACATTTTTGGCATTCATTTTATGCTAAATCGTCATTATTTTCTTTATAGAATAGAGAATTCGGGTATGGAGGACAAGGGAACATGAATCCTCCTTTCGAACGAATCAATCGCGTCTCCCGTTTAGGAAACACCCCGATACGGAGACAACATCCTTATAAGAATCAGGAACCTCAGCGTATTTCCAGGAATTTTTCATCTCCAGCTATAAATCGAACCCTCAGAAAGCGGTAATTAAAACGATTTTACCAAAAACGAATGCCAATTGCGCTATGCCCCGTATGCGATGTCGCCTTTATTCATTTCGATTTTTTCGCAGCCCATTCACCGAGGATGATAAAAAGCGTGGGAAATCACTGGTAGATCGAAATAGATTAGGGGGACGTGGAGGGCCAGCCAAGAAACCCAAAACACCAGGAGTTGCCACGCCACAGAAGAAAAATGAAGGAGCCGTTCCCGCAGCTGGAACTGAGGAACTCGAGAAAGATAAAGACGGAGAAGTTAAAGAAGTCGCCGAAGGCGAAGAGAAAGAAAAAAAGAAAAGCAAATACGAGGATATTCCTCCGGCCACTCTTGTTTGTCACGTCTGTGAAAAGACGATGGCTGACGCAGTGGTGAGATTTATTTAATACAAATATAACAAAATTAATTATCTCAAATGAATTTTTTCTTCATTTACTCATAATTATATTTGATTATAATTTAAAAATTTAATTTGCAGGCTTATGAGTCTCACTTAACTGGGCGACCTCATTTATCGCTTATTAAAATCCTCGAGACTCGGTTTCAAAAACGAACTGAGCTCCTCATGCTCGAAGGAAAGGTAAAATTGAAAATAATTATTAATTTTCACTTAGATTTAAAGCAATAATTCTGCATACGATTTATTACTTTATTAATAATATACAAAATTACTTGGTTTGCTAAGAATGTGTTTTGTAAATTATTTTTTAGCTTTCTGAAGAGGAACGAGGGATCGAGATGGATAGACAACGGAAGGGGAAATCAGCAGCAATAAAATCTAAGACCTATTGCAAGATGTGCTCCTGTAATTACTTCATGAATTGGGGAGCCCACAAGCAATCCCTGCCCCATCGAGTTCTCAAAGAGTTCCTTCATCCCACTTGTGTGGAGTGTGGAAAGAATTTCGTTCATCGCATGGATTGGGTGAACCATCTGAGCAGCCCTGAGCATCTCAAGAAGTTGGTTCAACTCGAATTGACCGTCGTTCCCAGCCATGAGGAGCTTTTCGTCATTCGTGTCGAGTATTCCCACCAAGATCGCCCCATCAACTCCCTCTCAATACGAAACCTCAATCCACTTGGGCCAGACAGGGAATCCTTGAAGAACCTTCTCGACCTCGTTGATATTCCGGAGCCTCTTGAGGTTCCTCCGGAGTTCGTCCAAGGAAACTCTTACGGAGACAACACACTCATTGCCGTCAATGGATGGTCTTGCAAAGTATGTAGAATGTACATCACCCGTAAGGAAGATGCCGACGAGCATTGTAAAACCATTCGTCACCACTTGTCTTATAGCAATCACATCAAGCGCTTGATCAAAACAAAAGAGGCTGTAATTGCCGCTGAGGTAAATTATAATTTCCTTAATTTCAATTTAATCTCAATAGTTATTCGTTTTATAACAATTAGAAATTATACTTACATACGTAAAATTTTTTGTTATGATGATGACAAATGAGAAATAATTCATTTTGTAAAACAGGCTGCTGCACTTAAGGCAGCTGAGGAGAAAAAGGCGGCCGAAGAGAAAAAGGCTGCTGAAGCAGCCGCTGCGGCCGCCGCTGCTGCGGCTAAGAAAGCAGAAGGGACAGTCCACGTCGTGGAAACTTTGGACGAAGATGTTGAAATGAAAGAAGAGGAGGTGAAACAAGCCGTGTCGGGCGAGAATAATGAAGTTGAAATCATTGAAGAGAAGAAACCCGAAGAAAATCATGAAGTACTTCCAGTTCTCAAAGAGAACGAACCCAAGATTATGGAATCAGCTACTCCTGAAGTAAAATCACAAGTCGAAGCTGAGAAACAAATTGAAGCTGAAACACCAGGGGTAGAAACTGAGAAACTAGCAATCGATGATGCTGATAAACCAGCAGTCGAAGCTGAGAAACCAGTTAAGGCAGCCCCAGCTAAAAAAGATGCTCCAGTTGTTCCCATGAATAAACTGCATGCCAACAACGTGGCTAAACGTTCCCCAAGAGGCGGCGGGTTCAACGCCAGGGGTGGCCGAGGAACCAGAGGAGGACGTGGGAGTCCACAAGTAAACTAAATTCCTTCATTCACTTCAACTCATATGAGCGAGAAAATTAAGTTTCTAATTCATGGATATTAATTTTTTATGAATTATCTAACAGGGAGTTCGTGGAGGAAATCAAGGGCGAGGGCAAATGCAGAACCCAAGAACCCCTTTTAGAGGCGGTCGCTTCACCCGTCCTGCTTACAAACGTTGATTTCCAATCTCAACTCAAGCAGCCTCCATTTTTTATGAACATGACTGCATTCAAAGCATTAGATTTAAGTATATTAATTATTAATCTATTTTATTGTTTTGTTTTTAAATTACATAATTAAATTATGTATATGAATAAAGTTTATTGGTTATTAAATCATGATTTATTCAATCTCTGGAAATCTCAATGTATCAAATTAGTATCCAAAAATAGTGCCGAGTAAAATTAAAAAATGAGTCTCACTATTCAAGGAAGACGAATGAAGAGGTATTATCGTGTGGATTCAACCAATTGAATGGTTTACGAAAACACAGTCATAACTTCAGCCAACTTCTTCTTATAGTGAGACTTCCCTAATTTTGAATCGCCTAAATTAACCAAAATTAATCATTTTGAAGATAGGTATTAAGAAACTCGACAATCGTGTCGGTGTCCCACTTCGTAATGGAAAGCGTTTCTTGTGCGACTCCGTTCTCGTCCATTAACTTAATCTGAGGCATTTGGCCCCCAAGGTACTTGACCTCCAAATTAGGAAACTTTCCCGATCGGTCGCTTTTCACGAAAGCTAAATAAGGGGAATTTGTTACCAGTGGAATGAAGATTCAAGCCGTTTATCTCTTACCTTGGACCTGTTTAAGAAAGAAAGTGTAAATTAGCATTTTTACAGAACTTTCCATCTTTAAATTCATAATTTTT